>JAOEGS010022881.1:47342-73361 GCA_025447755.1 Corythornis vintsioides
TTAGTTTAATATTCATATAGCTGATAAATTATATTCAATTAAAATGCTGATGTACAAGATAATGAAAAAGCCACAGTTGAGAGTGAAGAGAAATATTGATATCATAGTGTTACTGCAAACCTATTTTTTCAAAATAAAATATCCTTTTTATCAGTAGGAAATATTGTTCTAACGCTATGACACACATACTGTCTTGGGAGCTTCCTAATTCCTGAAAAGCCAGCATTCTTCCAAGTCCTATGGAAATAATCACCTGAGATACCTTTCAGCATGTGAATAAAAGATGAGAATTTATCAGGTCACTGAATTGTGCTATATTATATTTACAGGAAAAGAAACTATATACACATCACAAAAACCATCAATGTACACTTTATGCACATAAAAAAGCCGTGACAACCCAAACCCTACCTCTGATTTAAGGCAGCATCGTGGAACCTCAAATAAAGAGCATTCACCAAAAGCTCTTCTTAAGCACCTCAGAATGCATTTGAAACCTGAATAGCAGTGAAGAGAATTAAAGGGTTGAACCCTGTTGTACAAAAACATTTGCTCTTAACTGGTTTATCTCATACACACACATACACATATATTCACAGGAGACTGGCATATCACAGTAAGTCAAATTTAAGGTATTCTGTTTATATGCAAGTCAGAAGAAGATAATCTCAGATATCTTCTCAAACATAAGAAATTGCTTCTCAGTTCACTCTTGGGTGCACAGTTGCATAATATGCCTTCTGAATTTGTATCTCATTGTATGTAACTTACAGGTCCTGTTCAAAACTGATACATATTTGCATTACTGATATGCCTGGTAAAACTATTCCTTTTTCTGACATTACAATGAGATACAGAATTCCAATTAAAATAACATTTCTCTGCAGGGAAAAAAAAACAAAACAAAACAGTGTTATTTAAAAGACAAAATTATTTTTTTTATTCTTATGGAAAACGATGATAAAAGAGCCTGGGGGTACAAAAGGGTGAGCTATATAGACGAAACATGAACACAAGAATGAAAAAAAACCAACAAAAATTCAAACTATACTCTTGTTTTCAAAATGTTTCTGAATGTGTAAAGCACCTTCTGAATGAAAATCACCTGTTCTTTTCACCACTGCTTGCTTGTTTTCACCAAAGGCTTTAGGACACCCTTACAAGTGAAAAACTGGAAACATGTGGTGATATTCACATAACCTCACCCAGTGTATTTTCTTTCAAGTGCACAAGTTCTGACCAAGGGAAAGTTCAAGGCAAAGGGGTACTGCTCCCCTGGCTCAAATCCATTCTCCATGTAATGGCTGTTCCTACAAATAAGGCACAGTGGTTCAAGTACTACATTAAATATCATAGAACAATGGAAAGAAAAGCAGCCGTGAACTATTTCCAGAAAAGTACTTTATTAGGGAGAATAAAAAGCATTGTTCATACAGTCCGAATAGGCATGGCCTTCTGCACTGTCTGGCTCCTCTGGCTCAAAGTCATCTGGGCAGTCTGGAGGCAACTGGTCAGTATCTTCATCAGAAGTAGAAGGGCGTGTGAGGATTATCCGAGGTATCTTCATCAAGATACAAAAGATTTCAGAGGAAAGAGTCAGATCAAGGGCAGGAAAGTGGTTAAAGGGGATATTTTAAAGGTGCAGGGAAAGTGATGAGAAAAACATGTGAGAGATGTAACACTGCAACAGGGCTTCCTGAGAGGGGAACTGTTCAATGCCAAAAATTGCATTGATAATTAGAGCAACATTGAGATAAATAGCCTTTTACTCTCATTAGCTAATTAAAGAAACGAAACTAACAACAAAAACTTCCATAGGAAAAAATATTCTAAAAAAAATATGAAAAATACACATCTATTTTCATTTTTCATTAAATTTATGAAAGTAATAAAAGATTAATTAAGGGCCATAAAGAATATAAATCAGTGATCTTATTTATCTGCTATTTTGTTGCATTTCTTCACACTTCATAATATTTAATGTTGACACCAAACAATTCAATCATTTACATATTATGTTCTTGCAGTACATTATTTGATTTAGGAAATGACACAAACAAATTACATGCTTTGTGACTGCTCAGCTACCAAGCCCGTAGGTTTTCTGCACTGAAGTAAAATGAATTATTCTCCAGACCTCACAGACTGCATTAGCTCTGACTCCTCTATCAGGGTGCCTGACACTCACTCAACTCAAAGGCAGGCACACTACATGCAGATATCAAACTGTGTCAGTCTGGAGTTGAATCTCACCCATGATTGCCATGAACTGATTTTAATACCAGGTATAAATTCAGTTATATTGTCTGGTGTATTGAATGCCAAATTTTATTTCTTTTATTTGTTTGCTTGTTTTGTTTCCTTTTGTTTCAAGTAAGAAGGACACATTTCTGGAAGCTTAAATAATCTGTACAGATCCTAAGTATTGGCCAAGCCAACAACTCCTAGGAAGATTTGTTTCTATCATGCACAGCTGACAGTATTTCTAAGCTTGCCATGCACTGATGTTTCTCTTGGCTCTGTTCATTACTGAAATACATTTCTCTAATGACAGTCAGCAGCCAGCTGCTTTGTGCTACTGCAAATGCACATCCTGCATGTACGGGTGGTATACTGGGTCACACATTGAAATTCTGCCAACTGGAAAACTAGTGCAGAGGTCTATGTTTACCTGAAGTTACCTGCAAAAAAAAAAAATCCAGGACCAGAATTTTCATTTCATTGTGCTGTCTGTTCAAAACTCAGGGAAGACCTTTGTGTACTGTGCCCTCAAAAATAGACACATGCACATTTCCTCAAGATGAGGCATGCATGGCATTAGCAAGTACGAAGAAAGAGTCAACAGTCTTATTTTTCCTTTTGAAGGGTGGCCTTTACCTATTTTGAACATCAGTTATTCAAATACTGTTTATCAGCATGACTTCTACTTCCCAGCAATCATAGAATCATAGAATGTTAGGGGTTGGAAGTGATCTCTAGAGATCAAGTCCAACCCCCTTGCCAAAGTAGGATCGCTCAGAGCAGGTCACAAAGGAACACAACCAGGTGGGTCTTGCAGAGACTAAGCAGCCTGTTCCAGAGCTCTGACACCTCACAGTAAAGAAGTTTCTCCTTGTGTTGAAGTGGAACCTTCTATGCTCCAAGCTTATGGAACCTTTGTTTTGTTTTGTTTTTTAAGTAAAAAAACTCAGCAACTCTAAACTGACATTATCTCATGTTCAACCCTCTTCTCAAACCCAGTGCTTCTCTTCCCAGAATGCCAGGGGGATTTTACCCTTGCTTTCAGATTTCCCTGCTTATCTTCATTGCAGGAGGCTTCACCCTACTAAACAGGCAAGCCTTGGTCTCAAAGCTTTTTGTTAATATTCATATTTGAATATACATTTCCTGGTGCATCACAACTGCAGGAACACAGATAGACTTCACATGAAAAAAACCCATGTCACAAAAAAAAGGAAGCAAATTACTTCCACTACCTATTACAAGGGAATGGAAACAAGGAAAATTTATCAAGCATGGGCAGCTGTGCTCAAGAGCCACTTGCCTAACGCATGTAGGAAGGTGGGGAATTTCCATTTTCAGTAACTCTTCAGAAAAATGGAGGACAGGTTATCCAGGATACTGTGTTGCTCCATTGTTTTATTCCACTAGTTTTTACTGAATATTGTCTGAACTTGTTTAAAATATTTCTGTTGAAATTGCAAAGTCCTCCTACTCACTTTTCATCATCATGTACTCATTATTAAAATAATACCTTAAGTACCAGTCAACCTATCAAAATATGTAAAATACTAAAATGTATGATTAGTCATCTGTAACAGATTACTATTTTCCTTTATTCCCCTGAAATTGTATTATCAGTGCCTAGACAGTAAACTTTACAAAGGACACGCACCGAAAACAATATGTTCACTATGGGAATTTCTTTCACTATCCTCCTTGTTTGTGACTTCCTCTTTTTTTAACATGAACACTAAAACTTCAGACACTAAAAGATTCACTAAATACCTTCATTTTAATTGAAATCAGGCGTAGCTAAAAATCAAATCATTTCAGAGACTCTCATTTAATGGAGTTACCATCCTCCATTGAAAGTTGGAGTCTTTCAACTGAAGGACAAACAAGGGCTGTCTTCACTCCTAGTCTACTGTAAGAATATGTCCACTGTGCACATACGCTTTCCTTTTCCACTTCTAATAAACATGTCCAAAAGGGCTACAGAACAGTACATAAAGGATGGTTCATGAGGTCTTTTTATAACCTTTTTCAAAACCAAAAACAAACAGAACAACTTCATCATCTTTTTTTTTTTTTTCTTTTATAAGCCTTCCCCTGACATCACCCCTCACAGGTCCATACTCCAATCTTAGCAGCAGAAGAAAGCTCCCATGGCAACAGGCACGGCTAAAGCTCAAGATTCATGTGAAAAGTGACAGGGCAAAGCATGGCTGGGAGGCAAGGCCAGCTGCCAGAGAGAGGCTAGGAATCAGGAGGTGATATAAACCATGAAAAACCCAAGTTTGAAAGAATAGGGGCAGGGGAAAAGGATTTGGAGTGACCTCTTGGAAGAAAACCAAACATACTTTTAACCAGAGTTCAAACAGATCACTTTCTAAAGAAAACATTCCCCAGCTAAATAGGGAAGCTGGACTAGTTCAACTTAATATATCTAAATAGTACATATTTTTGAAATTTGACTTAACATCTGATCTTCAAGGATACCAGTGCTAAGGCTGACTCCCTTCAGTTGGTGGAAACAAGGGAAAATAAAATAATCTAACCATCTGAGAGTATATGCACACATATTCTCCTGAAACCTAGTCAGAAATAAGCAAACCTTCCTAAATTCCTTAACAAAGAACATTCTGTATTAAGGTCCTACTGCCATCTGCTTATCTGAACATGCAAAGCATGTCCTCCATAAAAAGCCAGGCTGTAAACATTTCTCAGATAAGACAGGTACTGCAGCATAAGGGGAACTTCACCAAAGCCAGAGAGAGAAAATGAGGTACTGAGCAGATCCTGCGTCAGCAGGGTACTCCTCAAAAGCCTCTAATCCCTATGACTGATGAACACTGCTCTACGTTCAAGGCAATAACATACACAATTTGCTACAATGTTCAGATTTTTACTAAAGAAACAAAACAAGAAACGCAGATGTTTGTCTTTTGGCTACTTTTGACACTTGAAATAAATTCAGGCAGTTGACTCCCTCTGTGCATCATGCTCTAAGGTAAATATCTTGGCCTAATCTGCCTCCTCCTCCCCTTGCAGCTGAAGACCTTCAAAAGTGAGGTATTCAACATAATATAATATATATAATTATTATCATTAATATAATATAATAATAAAAGAGGCATACAACATTTAAAAATGGTTATTTCCTCTTTTTGGCTAAATACACTAAAAGTCAGACACTCCTGCAATAGATCCATGCCACTAGCAATGTGTGAATCAACCCTTTCAACAGTGGTTTCTCTTACAGGAAGCCCTTGTGCTTCCTAAAATCATAAAACACACCTACCAACCAGAGCTGGAGGAAAGAAAAAAGGATGGAAAGTTTACAACTGGAAAATAAAACTGGTCTAAATGTTTCGCAGGATTAATTTTGAGACCATAGGCCTCAAAACAGGTACCTTTAAGCAACTGACTAGAAGAGAATACCTTTGTTAGTCCTTCTCAGAAAAAAGCTGCAGCTCAACCCTTCTGAAATAGTAATCCACATAGGAAGCCAACTAGATTTGCAAGGACTATTTGCTTATTTTTTAGCCAACTAACAAATCACATTATTTTTAAAAGTGTGAATATTCAATAAAGACTGAATGTGGTCTTTGCTTACAGTCTTTTATATTATAGCTGAATTGTAATGTTTTGCCATTAGCTGGGCTGTGAATGGTATTGCTGGACAAGGATTAAAAAAAAAAAAAAAGGCTGTAAGAAAAGGAATCAAAGGAATCAAAAATCAAAAGGAATTATTCCCCTGGCATTTGCTGTAGGAGAGACAGTTGTTGCTTCCTGCTACTTCAGGCTTAATAGAAGTAGGATGGTTTTTGACCTTAATCATTCAGATACCTTGATCTTATTGTAGCTTCCCAGCAAAGACGTAATTTCAAGCGCGCAGATAGATGACCATGGCTGGGGTAGGTCTTCAGAGAGCTGAATTTTTTACATTTCACAAAAGTGGATCAGATTTCTAAAAGCCACCCTGCAGGCTCAGCCGTTTCCTTCTGTGACGTGCAGTAGGCTTTATCTTGTCTAACATCAGACACCTAAAATGCTGGCATACAGCCTTAGCCTGTCATTCAAGCTCCCCCTCGAATCAAAAGATAAAACGGTCACCTCTAGGCAGCAGCTCAATCTCTCCCTCCTAAAAGATGCACCCTGGCAATGCTGCTCCTTTCATTAGCTAGAGAGGGAGTCCAGACAACAGGATAAATACTTAAGCTGGAGGGAATGGACACAAGCCTTAAAGCCCACAAACCAGAATACTTCACAAGCTCTTGTCTGCTATGCTGGTGCTTCTCCTCCAGAAGCTGTGTTCTAGCTGCAGTCACAGCCACTTCAATGCATGGTGGGCTCACTGATCTTTGGTACCTGTTCCCTTCTTATGTAGCCACTCAGAAGTTTTGTGCCTGTCTTTACCATCTTTACTAGCATTAATGACAGACTTAGCTAAGAATGATTTGTTACTTACTGGGGCCATCTTACTTACTGTTATAACATGGTTTACTGTCGGGAAGGGGCTGCCCTTGGATGAAGCTTCAGTTGGACCATCATCAAAGGTGTCATGTTCTGAAATGAGGGATGCCTTTAAAAACAAAGCAGCAGAAATGCATATTTTTATTCTGAAAATTGCTTAAGAAGAGCGACTTCTTCCCTCTCAGGTTGGCATACAAATGCCTTGCCCTGTCATTATGTAAGGTTGCACAACAAATGCAAATAAAATTGCAGTTCTTGCCATCACCCATTTTTGATTTGAACTGTTGAAATGGGTCAGTTCAAGAATAAGATGTTGTACCACATCGTATCAAGATAAAAATGCTGGTTATTTGTACACAGATTAGTCCTGTGATCAAAACATTAGGACTCCTATAGCACAGCTGAATGCATTATCTTCCTCCTTATATAAAAAGCAGGGGTTTTTTTTCTACATTCTTTAAATAGATGAATGATTCTGCCATCTTGTGGGAGACAGAGAAATCATAGCTATTTGTAAGATAACAACAGGAGAGAAAATTATGGAACACAAATTTCTTCTCTTTTTTACTTGTTTCACTGTTCATTAAGTGAACAGACATTAGTAGCTGGTATATTTCAAATAGCCCCCAAAATAAAAATTAATTCTAGCCTCATGGAGAAACCTGAGTGAAGTGGTGAATTTTTGTGATGTTGACTTTACCAGAATCTCTGTTCTGTTAAAGGTATGGCAACTAAAAATGCTGGGTTTTATTTTTCTTTGATAATGTGATATATGTAAAGAATTATTTAAATTATTTCACACCTATTAAAATACAAAAATTAGATATAAATAATCCTTTTATAAAAGAAAAAAAGGAAAAATGATACATCATTTTGTACATAATTAACTTTTTTTAAAAGCTGACTTCCATATGTGGAACATGGAGCACAATCCTTTATTAACAAGTCTATAGCATGGTTTTCTACAAAGTAGCAGGTTAATTTATCATTAATTTGTCTTTTTACATTCTTATTACTGGCAATTTAGTAGATATACAGTATTGCTTGCTCTGTCCTACCTTAATTCAACAGGGAATATGCAGGAATAAAAACTACTAACATAAGCAAGTATAAATGACAGCTTAAGAGAACAAGAGCTGAAAAAAATATGCACCAGTTTGTTCTCAAAGCAATTTTGTAGTGTCTCTCCTCCCACTCCACCTTTCTCAGCATGTGGAAACCCAAGAGTAGGTCGAAAATATGTATCACAAAATTGTACATGATTGCCACTGCTCTTGGGACCCTCTGAAGCTCAAGAGAGTGGCTTCTGCCAGCAAAGATGAGGCTTGAGGTGGAACAGCCTGAAAGACACATTTTTCCCTTGGCACTTCACACTGTGAGACTCCATCAGGGGAGTTACTTTGAGCTGTTCTCTCACAATCAAAAATTACTTCAGAGAAACAAGTTCATCTAGTTTAAATTTCTTTATAACAACTGCAATGAGCTTATTTAGTAAATCCAATATGTCATAAGAAAACTTCTTAGACCAAGTACAACTTCATTTGTGCTTACATTACTGCTAAGACCATTGTTTTTCTTTACAAGTTAGTCATTTAAGTGAATCATGTTTTGTTAAGCACTTCAAACATACAGATCTGAAAAGAAGAATATAAGAAGAATACAGTATTCTAACGTCATTATAATTTCTTTATAATATCGTTTGGGGAGTATCTAAAAAGCCAAGGTGAGACTAGATCTAGGTCTCAAATTCCCCAACTCAGAGTGATTTATTTAAAGGTAACAACAAGAGAACACACTCCACATTGACAAACAACCCATCTACCTCTGCCACTCTGTCTCCTGCTTGTACCCCAGACAAGTCTGTTAGACCATCTTTCGGCAGCCTTGCAGTCACGAACCCCTGGTAACACAAAAGACAGGTTTCAGGCCTGACAAAGTTTCTGTTCTTAAATATAAAATGCAAATGGGAAGTAATTAATTTTCAAGACTTGTTGTTCTGCTGCCTCTATTAAAATATAAACTAAATGTCTTAGCACGTTAGCAAGAAGAATAAAGCCTCAGTGGCTGACACATAAAACAACAAAGAGAAGTCATTAATTGGTTACGCTGTGCCATAGGGGACAAAATGGGAAACAAAGATTTATTTAAATGATAATTAAGTGAGAAAATGTGAGAAATACATCTCTCAAATCAAGTTAGCATCTGGGAATGAACAAATGGGGTAGGAGAGGCCTGTGGATTGCCAAGGGAGTGACTCCAAATTGAGGTAGAAAGTGGAAACTAGCCAAAGGTGTTTCAGCCATCAGGTTGTCTTTGGAAAACCATTCATTTACATAGGGTTTTCTCTCCAATATTGTCCCTCTAGGAGCTTCCCCACCAAAATCTACTGCTGGCTTCTGCTTTGGGAAATGTTACCCATGTTTAATCTTATTAGCTTTATTACAAAGACAGTTACATTACACCGAGGACAACCTCAGAAAGAAAACAACACAATAGCTGCAAAGAACTGCTCATCAGTTTCTTTCTAATGAATACTAGGTAAGTTTTGAGTAATGAAATGCACCTCATCATTGTCTTTACATGGAGATGAGCCCTTTCCACCAGCAATGCTAATACCAAGACTCCCCATTTGACTGCACACAGTAATGGTTATCTGGAAAAGAATTATAATGGGTAAGTGGCCTGATTAATCAAAAACAATTCCTATTAGTTACATGAGCAATTGAAATCTACTTCCCACTCTGAAAACCAGCAGATTTGCCCCTATAGAGCTCAGCCCAGAGAAAAATGGTGCTATGCTTCAACAATGACACATGCAAAACAGGTTTTCACTCTTCCATAATACCACAAATGCATTATTTCTCCAGGTTTGGGAGTCATGCAAAAACCATATAAGACTCTTTATAAGGCTGCTGACCAAACCAATTGTGTCATAAAACCCACCAGTTTACTGAGCATTCACAATGGCAACAACACCAGTACACAGGTGGAGTGAAAAGTAAATATTTTTGATAAGTTTATGAAAAACCTTTGCTTCAGAACCTTATCTACTGTCTGATACACCTGCATGCACATTTAGCTTGACCTTGCAATACCAAAGCTGAATGTATGAAATGAGACAGGATTGAATGACTACATAGAAAGTTGTGGATTTTCCATAAAAACCAATGGGAGCAAGACAAACCTCACTCTCTGAAAGATGCATCCTGCAACATTACCATGCAAATTCCCCACTTCTTTGCATCTTTTATTAACTGCCTTGCACAAGAAGTGAACTTCCCCGTGGACACACAGGGCACGGACACATGAACTTCCTCACAGACACGTGGAGACCCCCAGCTGTGAGCCAGACCACACAGTAGTTCAATACCTTCAGCGGGGGCTGCGGCACATCCACCACCTTCAGTTCCTCCGGAATGCGGCCACTCTCACTGGGGAAGCTGCCCGCTGCTGACATGGATGGCTGCAACTTAGTTTTAGTGCCTGAAAGAGTCTTTCCTTTCATTGTCGACTTGTGCTTTTCTTGAAAAGATGCTCTGGTGGTTCTTTGATCTCTCAAGCTATCGTTGGTATCAAACAGGCTGCCAGAAAACTTGGAAATCGGTTCCTTGGGGTTAAAGATATAAAGGTAAATATGGCAACAGCAACAAGAACAGCTGTCTGACATCCAGACCCTACCCTTGGTAAAGTGGATTTGTTGCTCTCCATCCCATTGCTGAGGATTTGTTTCACTGAAGACAAAATTGCAAGTTTAAAGTAAATGTACAAGTATTTTCTTTTACTATTATGTCTCTGGGCATGTTTTTTCCCTCAACATGAGGGTGGAAATTATGAGAACAGGGAGAGAACTGGGATTCATAAAACCTTTCTCTAGACACCCTGGCATATATAAGCACATATAAAACACATACCCAAGTAAATCCTGCAGTGCCCTATAAAAAGGATGGAGCATGAGAACAAGACAAATTTTGGCAGCCTCTGGCATCTGATTAGCACTAAATCCACTGTCCCAGGGCAAGAAACCACACACATGAGACAAAGGAAAGTTCAACAAAATATTTCTCCTAGCTCCTCAAGGCTCACGTGCTATTGTTGGGAGATCAGGTATGAGAGGGAAGGCAAACCACTACATCTCTTAAGAGATTTTGTTTAAGTAATTGAATTTACTTCATTTAGCTGCAAATGACTGTGAGTGGAGACTTCCAAACTTAGTGATTATGGTGTCCGACTGGAAGTGGAACCTTAAAGGTGGGGCACTCTAAAGCCTGCTTTGAAGCCTGATTCAAGGCTATACCTACTCTGAGATGCAGTGAGGAACTGACCATATCACCCTATACTTAGATAAACCACAAGGGCATCAAAAAATAAATACACAACTAAGATACATTCACCAGACAATTCAAGCTTTGGACAGGTCTGACTGCAAAACAGAACTATGTTTTCCAGTTATCAGCTGTGGTTGGCAAAGTGGCTAAATGAAATTCATCTGTGATTTCCAAAGTGTTCACATTTTATGGATGTGTTATTTCTATTTAGCTGATTTTTGCTCCTTTATTTGATGCATAATGTTGAATCAGATCATCATATTACCATAATCCTTTTAGCTTCTGTTGGCAGTTAAATGACACAGCAAACAGAAGTCAACACCTTTGAAAATAAACCACAAACATCTTCCTAAGCTTGGAAGTTTAATAATGGAAATTAAAAGCAGTGGCATTACTGTGAACAGCTGTGCAGAAACCCCACTGGACACTTTATTTGTCAATCTGTATCAGAGCTTTCCCACAATCTCTTTTTTGGTTGGGATGGAAAGAAGCATCATTAACCCAGGGGAAACTAAGCAAGGTATGATTGCTTCCTATTTTCACTTAAAACTAAAAAGGAATTTGTTTAGCTTTAACTCCTATTAAACCATTATCTTTCTTCTTTTGAGAGAGATCCTTCTTTGACAGCACCAGGCCAACTAATTCAACCCCATTAGCAGTGCTGGAATGCTGTGGGTACCAGGGAGAAAGGTCAGGAGCAAGAGCTGGGAGTGCAGGCTGGAGGAGGGGTCACACCAGAAGCAGTCAGAGACTAGGAAGGGAGTGAAGGTCCCAGCAGAAGAGCATAAAATTTCTCCCTCAACTCTCAGCAAACATCAGGAGGTAAGACTTGTGAGCAACGCCCTGAAATGGGAAGGCTGCAAGACACACAATCACAACCTCCTTTTCCCAGGCTCTGACCTAGAAAACAGCCAAACTCCATCCAAGTGACAGATACATGGTGGACACAGGCTAGAGAAGCCATGGCATCCAGGGTTTCTCAGACATTAGAATCCTGGAAGAGCACTACCCAAAACTATACATGCAGTGGAGTAGCACTGCAACCTCACTTTTCTACAAATCAGTCCTCCAGAGACACTGAGCTTCAAGCACTGCTAACAACCTTCTTACCTGAAAGAGATGAAGGGATGCTGGTAACTGGGATATAAATAAAATAAAAAGTATGTGTCACATCATTGCCTGTGTTACTCGTCTTAACCTGCAAGTTACACTGTACTCTTTGGGATTGGATGGATTGTAATGGCAAGTAATAGAATAAAACATTGAACAAGATTCTGTACCCTCTGTACAAGCAAGGACTTAAGGTTTCTTGGAGGACACACAACACTGTCCCTCCTGATTTCAAGACTACCTACATCATCAGGATCCTCCAGTTCCTCCGCTTCTTGCTCAGGACTGATCCTTCCTTCTCTCCATTTTCCATTAGCAGAGCTGAATTTGTAAAGGTTACCACCATGAAAACTTTCCTTTCCTTTCAATGAGGCCCAGCGAGAGCCCTGGGAGCTCCAGTTATGGCCACTGTGAAGTTTAGGAGACTTGGGAAGCCACTTAATAGAGTCCTGAGAGGAAGATAAGAGGAAAAAAAAAGGCAATGAATAGATTTTAAGTGATTGAAGTATGTATGTGCAGAAACTGTCTGACAAGTTCTGCAAGGTATTTTAGTATCTTGTAAATACTGGTTTTCCCCTTTTTACCTTGAGAGGTTACCTTCAGTCCCAGAGAGATACTATGCCAGTTAGTGGACAATTGTCGTGATACAAAGAGAAAGCAAAGGCTGCTAAAATTAGTGGAAACCTCCAGGGACTTACAGGAGTGTGGAACCAAGCCCACCTTCAGCATACAAAGAAGAATTAATGATCAACAACAATCTTCAATAATGTTATACTCTGTATTATTAAGAAAACAAACAAGAATCCTTAGATCTTTAATTACCATTTCATCTCATGACCCCAGTTAAGAGAACCTATGAAGTCACCCCCCTCTCTTTTATTATTTGTTAAATAAAATGTTCCATGTTGAATGGTCCCAATAGAAAGTACACTAATAAATCAATCTTTTCATGTTTGCTGATTTTCAAAGTAAATATAGTCCAGTTTCCCCCCTATTTACATCCAAAAAAACCACCACTTCTCTTCTTCATGCGTGGATGTTCATACATGACAACGTTGTGTCAAGGTTGCCTATGTAACTTTATTTCACTGAACTTCAGAAGTTATTTTTCAAAGTAACCTTTAGCTTTCTTTTAACCTTTATTTTAATATCACCTTTAATTTTTTTTATGGTGATAAAAAAATCCAGTATCAGAAAGCAGCCTGATGCTATATAAATTGTTACATTAAAACACATGCTCAAACAAGGCAAAGAGATGAACACACACTAACCAAAAAAAAATTATCAGTAAGTTTATGGTGGGACAATAATCAGCACAGTTATTTTCACATTGTGTAAACAGATACAGATTTAACAGTTCTTTAAGCTCCCATTTTTCCTTTTTAATGCAGAATGTTATGTCCACACAGAGAGATTTCTCCCTGTTACCACCACCCCAGATGTCACCATATCTATTAGGTCTAAGGTTGAGAAAGGTGATAGGACAATGCTGCCCATGCTGGACATACTGATTCGTCTTCAGATGCCAAAAGAGCTCCCCCTAGGATTCTTCATTTGTTGTTAGGATGGCTGAAAAAAACTACAAAATGGACAAGGACAGTCTCTCTGTGTCCTTGAAAGAGATTACAGACCATTCTGTAAGTATTGAAAAGGTCATATGCCTAACAAAAGATTCTTTGCACTGTATATAGAAGGCATGTTTGGCCTCTAGAGGAAATCTGTTGTTAAACCACATTTTGAACTGCACTGATGCTCAGCAATACCACTGTGTGCTGATAAATAATCTGTATTTCTGGTTACTCTAAACCACCTCACTGAGGACACACAAGCTGACTGCAGTTCACCAGTGAATTGAATAGGAAAGCAGCACAATCGTGACAGGGCAGTGCCCTGCCTTCCTCCCAGCAACTCAAACTGGAAGGCAGGATATCTCCTGGTGTTTCTTTATGTTTGCCTTGAATAAGAAAACACAGAGTACCTTTAAATAGCAGCTTTGTTTACTGTGAATATTAACAAGGTGGATAGCAATTCTAATCCGATAGGTAAATGGCCTACTAGCTGAAACTGTTTGCTATTGTTTTGGTCTGTTTCATTTCAGAATAGCTAATGTGACACTTCCCCATGTTTGTGGCATTTCCAGAGACAGTTTAAAACCCTGTCAACTTTTAAGCACATTGGGAAGACATAAAGCAATTTCACTCTAAAAATAAACACAGGTACAGTGAAGCATTTAACTTCTTCCAAGGGAGTATCTCATCCTTGTTTGACCTCAATCCCTAATCCTAAAAACAGCTTTTCAAATAAAGCTTGACAAATTCTGTAAAGCCAGTAAAAAGCTATTCTCTCAAGGTAAGAGATACAGATTTCAATTTAAGCTTATGCTGATGGTTGCTTCACCATTTTAGGCATACATTCAACTGCTTGGTAGACTCCCATATGCAGAAGGAGCAAGCTGATAGCTGTCATTATTTTTTACATCCTTATGCCCCTTGCAGTCAAGCTGGGAAGGCAGAGCTGGAGGGCACCCCTGCTCCCCCCTGCCTGTCTTCTCCTCCAGCAGGATAATTTTCCTTATGCTATGATACAGCTGTAAGGGAAATACAGTATCTGTTTCATACCTCATACCTTCTGTAGCCTAAGAGATTTTAGTCTTCAATATGCTTGATATACAATACTTTGAAGTAAATTAGAAACTCATTAACAAATCTGGGTAAGAGCTGTTCACATTTTCAGTGGGTCTATATAATAACTTTAATAATGTAATACCTTTTTAATATTTTTAATATATTAATATCTTTATGAAAGAAATTTCATAGTTTGGTTAAATCAATAGCTAAAGATGAAATGGAACAACCAGAAGTACCTTTTAGCCTACATTTGCATGGACCTGTTGTAAGCAAAACACTCTGTGGATACTTCCATGAAATAAAATGAAGAAATGAAGCAATTGGTATGTTCCACGGGAAAACATTTTTCATCTCATTAGTAATGATCCTAACTGATTGGTAACAGATTATTTTTCTTCAGTATTTACACAGTAAGTCAGGTGGGCTCCCTTTTTACCTCTTTTCAACATCTTTTTTCATGTTTTTTAAGATGGTTTCTTCAGAACATAAATATTTCTCTGTAGTATACACCTGTATGTTAAGAAGACAAATTGTTCTCATAAAGTACAAGGTATCCATTTGGATAACATCTCACTATAAATCCTCTAGAGAATGAATTTCCTCCAGGCAACAACAAGGTGTGCAAATGGAAGGTATCACCCTAAATCATTCTGGCAAATGAAAAAGAATCCTAAACCCCCTAACAATAAAAGCCAAGACATGAAAACCACCCACACTTCTGAAGTAGCAAACTGAAATCATAGTGACAATGAAACACCCTGCTTGCAGCAACAGCCTGGCCACCATTGTCAAGTGGAAGCCAGTGTTCTGTTACTTAGAATATGTTTATCATAATGCATCTGCTACTATAATTCAACTCAAAACCTTAGCACACATTCTTGTCTATACTATATATATATATATAAAGATTTGCTTAAATAGCTTAATTAGTAAATATAGGGAAAAAAACATCTTTAAAGTGTATTTCCTAGAAAATAAACACTCTTTTCCTTTCAAGTACCACTATACATAACATATTATACTAACTGAAATCTATTTCAGACTCATTCCTTATTTTTATTCAGTTTCTGTCTTATTCTGGGGCTGCTTGCAAACTGAAATTCAAGCTGCTGATACACCCTCCAGTACTCACCTACCACAGTTAAGCATTGCTACCACTTTGCCTGTGGCTGTTACCAGGTCTCCAGCTGCACACCCAGAGATTTCAATCAAGACAAATCTCTCCAGCAACAGATGAGCACAAAAAGTATCAAAAGTTACTGGACATCAGCTGTCAACTTCCCAGTATTAACACCAAGGGAGATTTGCTAAATCCCTTCTCTGAAACACCACCAAGGGTCACAGAGTCCTCTGCATGGACAACGCTGATGCTCTACTCTACAGGAGACTTCTGTATAAAGATAAGGTGCATCTCAAGATCTCAGTGCTAAGACTAACAACAAATGTGTCAAGAGCCACATTCTGAACAAGGTACAAATTCAAAACCAGACTGCCACAACTCCTTGCTCCTGACGTTAGAAGAAGGTACAGCCCAGGCACACACAATGAACTCCTCAAAGTCCTCTGCTCTGGCAGAACCCACGACTGGTTGTCCTGCTGCCACAAGAGGCAATAATATGCCTTCTATTACTGAAGTAAATTTATTTTCTGTAGTCAAGGCAAAGAACTGCAGTGAACTCTCCATTAACAAAAGGTCTAGACATTTCTGACAACTAGGATGCTCCAGACTCAGTGGGAGGTAGACATTTACAGTCAGCCAGGCTAGGATCAACTGGTAACTGAAGAATACACTTCAGAAAAATGAAATTCCTGGTGTCATTACTTTCCTCTCAAAAGCTGAATTCATGAGAAGCAAATAGTGAAACCTGTTAAGTAGCTAATCAGCAACAAACAGTTCATCCAGCACTAGTAAAGCACTAACATTCAACAAGAAACAGGCTAGAATTAGCTTGTCCTGGACACAAACAAGGCATTTGCTGAAGAGGACAGTGGTATTCAAGTTTCTTAGTACTCACTTTACCACAACATGGCATGCAAACCAGAAAAATAATCTTGACACATAAATTATGTGGAAGCTGTGGAAAAAGCCTAGAGCAATACATAGGAAATGGAAAAATCTGTTGCTACTCTTAACTACAGGAACAATGGTAGCAGAAGAGTATTGTTTCTAACAAACACACAGACACACAGACACACACAGACACACACCCCACCCTACCCCCCTTCTACTCTTATAGACTATGGAATTTTGAGTTTTACTGAAGAGAACTAACCCTATGCAGTAACTGACAGGTTAATATTAAATCCACCACTATAGTCAATTGCTTTTCCTTGGTTACCAGCTTAGCTAATAAATCAGTGTGCAAATTTTGTAGTGTTCTTTCCTTGCACTAGATCCAGCCACCAAAAGACTTACAAAGCACTTGAAAAAAAGTAGAAAAATTTTAAAGATGAAATAAAAACCAAACTAAAACACAAAGTTATGTTTACAAAAATACATTCACTGCTCAGAGCATCAGCAAGAGAAATGAGCCAGACACTGGGGAGAAAGGGTTCCTGCATTCAAGGACAAACACCGTTTCAGCATAATAAACATAATCTGCTTTTTCTGGCTTTAAAATACAGTTAAAACTGTCTGGAACCTTACTGACACTGCTGGAAGGACAAGTGTACCCAAACCACTTTATGAAATGGCACCTACATGGACCATTCAAGACAAACTAAAAACAAGACAAACCACAGCCTCCAAATGAAAAACCATCATTACAGAGCAGGGAGCTCTCGCTGCCTTTGGCTTTGTTTGGTTGGCCTTTTTTAGAAACTCATTTTCATCTCAAAGGGGTTTGCTGAGGTTTACTTGGACTCTGGGTACACAGCTTTCTACATTATTAAACTTCTGTTGTGTCAATCTCAGAAAATACTTTAAAAAAGAGAAGACTCTGCCCACGATTGGAGTCATCTGTACCAAAACTTCATTATCTTTCTGGTTTTATTTTAATAGCATCTTACCAAGAACAGCCAGCAGAACTCTGCAATAGTGCTACCCATGACCTAATCTAACACCTATCAACCTGAAGCAGCTTCTGCAAAGAGAAGCATGAAGTTTAAATGAGCAATTTCTGGAATGAGGAATCTCTAGGATGAGAAGAAATAAAAATTAATTTATTTTGCCATGTCAATTTGAATATTTGCAGTTGGCTTGCAATACCTACTTGTTCAATATGAAAAAGAAAGTAAAAAGAAAGAAAGCTTTGTAAAAACTTCACATCAGAAAGTGAAATTAAGAATATTATCAAATATTGCAGTTATTCATTTTAAATGAATGCCCTTTTCCCCCTTCCCTCTTCTCCTCATACCACCAGCAGCAGAAGGGATATGCTGAGCCATAGGTGAAGTGTGAGGTCTTTCATTTTGTTGAAATTTGAGCTCATTACATCAGCTCGTGCCAAATATGCTAGTTTTGCTCTGAACGCACACTGCTCAAGCCCCAGCACTGAGTGAGTTAGTGGTCTTTATTAGTTTGTGGCACATACAGAACCCAGAGCCACCAAAATTGATCATCAGCCTTTTGCATAATTTTTATTTACTGAATTCAACTCAGTTAATACTTACCTTTATAAACAAACCAGAACCCTCAGATTTAATAAGACCTTGAAATCATCATTGGACCACTGGAAGTGCAACACAGTAACAATGATAGTAAATTCCAGTATTAATAAATACTTTAATTGCTATTTTAATAATACAACAAGTCCACTGACACTTTCAAAGATTTTTTTTTATTATGGTTTTATATATTTATATAAAACCACCAAAGCACTTCAAAGAATCATGCTTTCTTGTGTGATACATAAATCTAGTTTCATACTGTGCTTCTGAAAGTTGATCGTGCTATTTTTCAAGTTATTTTACAGATGGCACATTCAAACACACCAACAGAAGCATGGATTTCTAGTGACTGCAATGCAAGACAGCATCCAAACCAAGACGTTCATTACAACTAATTTAAAGTGTGAGTGCATCATGTAATAAACAATAGCAGTTTGGTCATTTTCATTTTAATTCTGTTTACAACAAAACTTACATTTGTGCTTCACGACCTAAAAATGCATGATATAAACAGAAGTTCTCTGCTGTAAAAATCCCAACAAATTACTGTCTGAAAAGAAAAACAGTGTCTACTACAGGAGACCAGATTTAAAGCTACTCGCCTGTCTCGAGAGCTGCTGTATTTAAGACTAATATGACATACAAGACACAGTAAGGCACAATGGGTGGTCCAAATGAATGAATACAGGTGTCCATGAAACGTGTTCTCTTCCACAAATACTAAAATATGTACCGCTCAAGATAAATTGTCTCTTAAAAATGAAATACATCATTTTGTTATGAAAGTCCTATACAAAAATTTAAAATTTACACCATCTGAGCTGCCAAAAAAAAAAAAAAAAAAGTGTATCAATTTTCCACAAAACTATATTTCTCACCAGCACATCCAGCCACTGGGAAAAAATATATCCCAGCACTCTGGAAAAGAAAAGCATTATTTCCCCTGTGTTTAAGACAAAAATATTGTATTATACATTAAAAAAGCCTAGCATTATTAAAATTACAATATTGATTTGGAATTATTAGTTCACTGCCTGGATGAAATAAGGCACTTTCTTCCAGTGGGCAGCACTTTTCACATATATGAAGATGATGAATCAGGTTCTGGTTAAAAACAAAAAGGGGCTCAGTGAAGTCCCAGAAGACGACGGGAACATTTCAACAGCAGGGGAAGACACAGGAGGTAAAACCTGGAGATGAAACTCTACACAGAAGTGGTCACTCTGTCAATGGCATTATTGACCTCGTTTTTGTTTGAATCCAGTCCTTTAGCAGCATTCATATCATTCCGTAAATTCTCCACTGTCTTTTTCATGTTCTTTAATTCTCCAGGGTGTGGAGTGGCTCGCCTTAGAAGTGTTCTCTAAAAATAAACAGTGCAATAAGTGGTTTTGCCTTCATCTCTTTGAAAAACAACACACACTTTCAAGGCTTTAGCATTCACATACCAAATATTAGGTATCAATTTTTTAATTCCCCCTCCCCCCTTTTCTTTTTCAAACTACAATGCTCTACACAGAACACTATTTTCATAGCTGCTTGTTTATGAAGGCAGTGAAAGAGGTTTTAAGAAGTTATCTAGGAGCAATTTTTTTCCTCTCTTGACCTACTAATTTGAAAGCCACTTAAAAGAAGTACAAGTTATGAAGTGAAGATTCTTTCACATACATAGTTGGGAATTATTTTGTTTTCCCCAAAAAGTGATTTAAGATCACATTTCTAACAAAACCCACACAGCTGGTTTTGAAAGAATCCCACAATATCTCTTTACAGTGTCAAATACATGTTTGTGTGGAGCTCTGTATGCCCTCCAGCCCCACCATAGAGGTTTGGTTATCTTGTTAATTGATAATAAATACCTTGAAAGGAAGAAGAGGGAGCATTTCTCTCCCATTTTAGGACAGAAGAATGTCTAACAGCATTGTGCTGAAAACTTTACAAGGAAAACAAATTTTATGAAAACCCCATTTAACATCCAGGTTAGAGACCAACACACCACCAAGGAAAATTACACAAATATGTATAACACATATACACGTGATTACTTTTCAGTGGTATACAAGTAAACTGTGCAGGTTACAGCACAACTGATCACTCATAAATGAGTGAACCAACTGGTCAGACTGCTTTAGAAATCTACCTTTCCTCCTCCCCAGTAGGATCATAAACTTACTTTTCTCCTAAAAAGGCTCTTGCCTCAAGTTGGGCTGTAATCTTATGACTGAAAGCAGTTATAATTTAACACCTGAGCTCTCATTATTATATGGTCATTCTCAGGTGGGCATAGTCATTAAGAAGCATCACTCTGAACACCCTTATCAGTCAGTCTACAAATCACATTTGTCAGAGCCAAATGCTTTGGATTAAGCAACCACTTTGTTTGAAAACTTAAATGTTAATTTCCCTACCAAGAATTTTTATAGTCACTTGTTTTAAAACAAGACCACATTTTTAGTCTGCTGTGGTCCAGATAGAACTATGGAGTGTCTCAAGGTGAGCTCTAATGAGGACCAACAGTCAGCTTTCAGAGCACCAGAAAAGCATGCTGAAAATCTGATTGAAGCAGTCATCATCTTTAGAGCTATATTTGTTAATGAGAGTCAGTAAAACTAAAGATTGTGCTGCATTTTGATCTTCAGGATATGCAGAGCCCAACTTAATGGAGAGGTCTTATAAGTACAGTGACAGATGTTCCCACATTCTTTGTTTAAGTGGGAAACTAATGAGCAACATTCTTGCTGTTTATGGACACTATGGTTGTTTCAATGCAATGGAGGAGGAAAAGAAAGAAGAAATAAAGAGAGGGAGAAAGGAAGAGATTGGAAATAGAAAATAGAGACAAACAATGGCAAACTTAATGGAGACAAATGCCAGTGCTGGACTCCTAAATGAGATGCTCTATACTTTCAGGCAGCAAAGCTTCATGGATGTAGAGAAAGATCCTATCTTGTTTCTGTAAAAAAAACATCTCAAGCAGACTCAGGAAAACTAAAAGAAAGACTGTCCTGCATGAGAACATAAAAGTTATATTCAAAGGAAAAATAATAATAAAAAAGGCATTTTAAGTCAGTATGAAAAGTTTTGTCAGTCAAGATGAACAGTTTCTACTACAAACTGTGCAAAAAGCTCCGTTTCAGCTGAAATATTTACAGCAAGAACGCTCAGATACTTTTTACATTTCTGCATTCAAGTCATGGAGTCTGCAGGCAGCCAAAGGCTTGGAAAACATACCATTTCGTTATCCTCTTCATCTTTTTCATCTTCTAAGAAGCGAATTGCACTGACTCTATTCACTGCCCGCTCATTCCATGTTTCGTCTGACATTTCATTTACCAAACTCTCCAGTGCACCACATCGTGGTAGGTTATCTGTTAAATAGCAAAATGTAACTAAAGTTTCACAGCCAGTCTAAAGCACCAACATGTAATATTGTTGATAATTCCAATATCTAACGAATCGTTCATCTGAGATTTACATTTGGCCATTTCTGTTTTTTGGATACAGAATAGAACTTGCATTATTTTTGCTGTTGTTGTTGTTATCCAGTATACACAATAAATAGTTTCTGTATAAATGAGACATTTCTGTATCTGGACTGTTTCAGATTTGTGGCAGTTTTACAGTACTGATTATACAATTCAATACACTTGCCACTACCCATGCTCTTCTTCTGGATCATTTCTGCCTGACATCTGACATTAACCAGTTCCCTAAATGGCATTCCATAACAGAGGACCATTGTTTTCACTGACATCCTTATTCTATTACCAGGCATGAATATCCAATGATCTTAATTCCAAACCTTCTAACTTATACTGCAATTTTGTACTTGTTGAAGAATATAATAAACTACTGTGCATCATCATCTGGAAAGAAAAAAGTTTGCTAATAAGTAAAATCTCTACTTCTTATTACTAGCTATGTGATTGTTCTTCTGGTAAAGAGACTGTAGTTGGAAAGTCACCCATTTTCACTACATATATATGTCTAAGATATATAATCAATGTACACAATGTACACAAATATGGACACAACTTCTTGGCCCACTGGCAACTCTCAGAATTATGATCAATAATTTTTCCAGGTCTGTATTTTATTTATTGTAGCTGGTGTCATTATATTTTCAATAACACAGTCATGTTTTTCAAGTCTTCTGAAAACTAGCATGATTAAAGAAGAAAAAAAAAAAAACAAAAAACAAACAAAACAGCACAACAGTTTTAAAGTGAAAATTAAACCAGAACTTTGCTACTTGGCTTATTAGAGCTTATGCATGTTTTACAAACCTTTATGGAATAGACGATACAGTAAACAATAGATTGTTTGACAGAACAAGAGGGAATGGATTCAAACTGCAAAAGGGTAGGTTTATACTGGGCATTAGGGAAAAAAAAATTCACTGAAAGAATAGCCAAGACACTGGAATAGGCTGCCCAGGGAAGTGACTGAGTCACCATCCTGGCTGTGTTTAAAGGTCGTTTGGATGTGTTTTTGAGGGACACGGTTTACGAGTGAATTTTGTAGAATAGGGTTAATAGTTGGACTTGATGATTCCAAGGGTCTTTACCAACCTGAATGATTTTATGATTCAAAGAAGTAGTACTTCTATACATAATAAAAAAAAATTACTACAGGCACTTACCTTGGCAACCAGGCTCAGAAGGCATTTGAGGAAGTAATACACATGTTAAAATCTTTTCTCCTGTTTCAGGGTCTGTATCAGTCTGAAACGTCAGCAAAGGTTGGGACTGGTTATCAGACAACCACAAAGCCTTCAGCTTTAAGGTAGTCAGTGAGAGGGGAAGATACGTAAGCCTAGTTGGAAAAAGAAAATTTAAAAAGTCAGGGAGAAAAAATCTAGGAGATTTAATAGATGGTCATTAAGTCAACCCTTAAGTACATATCCATGAGTTGGAATAAACACAAATGAGATTAATGGCTGTAACGAAAGGCATGGCAGTAGCCACCACCTCCAACTGCTTCATTCTTTATCCAGTAATTCACTGTAGCTGTGAGTAACAGAAAAAAATCCCAATCCTGAGTTTTTTCTACTGCAGTAAAATGCCCTGCAAGGGAGTCAGCTGCTTCTGCTCTGGAGGCTCACAGATAGACAACTGCCACAACAAAAACATATAAGTGTCTATGAGACAATTATATTGCACAGATGAGATGCTATTTGCTTTGGGCTTGTTGTTCCCTGCCCCCTCCCCCATTTAAATTCCTACTAAGCAACTGAACTAATTTGCTGGTTTAGGCTTCAATCCACTCCTCACATCTTGATGTCTGAGACAGATCAAATAAGCTTCACGAGAAGCCACAACGTCAAAGTAGTGTTGTTACTTGTACTTGATAATAAGGCTGGTAGTTTCAGCAGAAGCTCTACCAAATTGCTCAGATTCTCAGTTTTAATTCAGAAATATACAAATATAGAGAGGTTTTTGCTGTTGTTGTTTTGGGGTGGTTTCTTTTTTTGTTGTTGTTTTTGGGGTTTTTTTAATCTCTTTTCCTCAAGGTCAAAACAATTCAGAAATCTTGCTCATGACAGCACATTTTATGCTACTTTGGGCCAAAAGGGAAGACTTTTGACAATTTCAGTAGTATTAAATTTATAATTGGTTTTTTGTTACTTCATTCTTAGATGCAGTATCTTTTGTTGTTAGAAAGAACTAAGTCTAAGCAAAAGAATGTAACAAGACAAAAATCTCTTACCTGTTTCCAGCAACATCCAGGACATGAAGTTCAGTGGCTTGTGAAATTTCAGAGGGAATTCGAGCTAATCTGTTGTCACGTACAGAAAAGACATTAAGACTGCAGCATCCCCCAATCTAGATCAGAGAAAGGCAAAAACAAAAGCAAAAAGTCTGGTTTTGTTGCAATATGAGAGGACAAACAAAGGCATGCAATATGGGTCACGTAATATGTCAGAGCACATTCAAATTACAGTGCCTGTCAGACACTTTACCCAGAGGTACCACAAACGAGTGATAACAAAGTAAATTCTGAACTTCTTTATCTGCAAAAAATGTGTATTTTTACAAAGAGGTACCTTTTAGAGACTTCTATGCCAGGAAGAGATCAGTAACCACACAGATGCCACTTTTAGACAACCTTCACAAAAAAAACCCCCACTAGCTTTCACTTTCAACTTTTTCTAGCTCTGTTTTATATATTTATTCTTTCTTTCCTCATGGTAACTTTACATCCAAACAAGTGCAAAGCAGCTTCAGGCAAGGCAAAATGCTAAAATTCATCCATCAATGCCCAACATTTATCAAGTCCACAAAGAGTTAGGAAGAGTTCACAGGAAGTAGAGTTTATAAGCAATATCTTTCATGACCTGTTTTATTAGAAGCATCTAATTTCAAAATGATTCCTACATGAACTTGCCAATTTAATCTAATAACCTCTGTCTCTACCAGTTTATCCAAATATCAAGCATATGCATTCCCAAGATAATCTCTGGGTGCAAAAGATGGGATTTTTCAGTTTTACCCTTAAAATATCTGTATTTTTCATCAAAGATACATGTTTCCAGAAAAAGAAACCCTCTACATATAATTAGAAAAAAAAACCCAAACCAACCCAACACAAAAACCCCTACATTCCACCTTTTTGTTCCAGATGGCAATTACTACTCTTATAAACATAAGAGATTAAGCAACTCTTTGTTCCTATTCACAAAGGAAACTTACCTTTGTTTGCTTAACATACAGAGCTTCAAAAAGCACTGTTGTTTGTTTGCTAGTTCCAAAACTTACCATGATAAGTGGCAAAAAAAAACCCAAAACAACACATTTCTTCTTGTACTAGAGGCAAAAAATCCCAATGCCTTTTGAAGATTTCAAGAGGATTTAGGATACAACTATAGACAGCAAACCTACTGAAAGATCTTAGTTCAGAAAGTCACACACATGTAAAAAGATTCTTCTGTCACAATACAACCAACATGGTCACCTTGGTCAGGAGTCTCCAGATGTGAACTGAAACTGTTTAAATGTCCTAGTTAACTACCATTTTTGCCATTGCAAAATCCACAGTTCAGTCCAAACCCAAGTTTGAGATTACAGACACATACCACAAAAGCCTGTCAACTAGTCAATGTAGAAGCCATGTCAATTTAACTTATTTACCAAGGAAAAAAGCCAAGGATGCCACTGTGACTTAAAAAAATTTAAACAACTAAGTGGATTATTTATAGCCCACTCGCCTTTCTTTGTATCATAAATACACTTTAATGGGAAAAAAAGCAGAGAACAGCTGCTCAAGGCTTCTGTTTCACAAGTTATTTACAGTGCAAAGTTACAGCACAAGATTTCCTCAGCAAAACAAAATCTGGGGTGGTTTCCCTTAAATCGCTGCACTCCAAGATACAACAATTTCACAAGAGCTTTCCCAGCCCTGTATGTTATGATAGGAGCAGCAACCCTGTTAGCCATTCTAGCTCATGAATCAGAGCCCTTAGTAACCAGTGGTCAAATCATGAACAAGCATTTCTTAGTGCAATAATTCTGCTTTTCACTCCAAAGCATGTACAGATTCTTAAATAATGTTCCTTGACACATTCACAGAATATAGTGCCATATAGAAAAAAATATATACATATACATATATATATATATATACACACACACTAAGTGTCTAATTGGTGT
>JAOEGS010022883.1:0-60959 GCA_025447755.1 Corythornis vintsioides
AGTCTCCTGCTCTGGAGACATTCCAGCCCCCCCTGGATCTGTTCCTGGGTGACTTGGTCTGGGTGCCCCTGCTCTGGACTGGATGATCTCTCCAGGTCCCTTCCACCCCCTGACACTGTGATGCTGTGACTCGGTGGCTGGAGGGGAGGGAGGTGCAATGCCTGATGCTCTGGGCTGTAAGCAGGAGGAGGTGGGAGATAATGAAAGTGCAATGGGACAGGAGATGGTTTGGCATTTCTCTGCTGCAGCATGAGGTGTGTGTTTACAGCGTGGCTGTGTAAGCTACCTCATAGTACAGGCCATATACAGTATTTAGCAGCAGGATTACACTTTTAGTCTGTGGAATCTGTTTCCATGGCAATCCCCAGGTTGTCTCCTTGAATAGGTTTAACAATACAGGATTAACCTCATCTTTATTCACCACTGTTCAGCATAAAGCCAAAGAAAGGCAAAAAGAAAAGACGTTGCTGTGTAGCAAGCTGCATTAAGTTCCACTCAAGGGAGAAAACAAACAAGATTATTAGTACTTCTTTAAAAAACACTCCCATTCATCCTCAGGGATTTTTAGGAGAGGCTCGTGGGATGCTGAGGCCTGTTGCTCCGTGGGTGTTAGAGCCCAAAGGGAAAAGTTCAAGTGGTGGTGGATCCCAGGATGTACATCCAGGTCAGGAGCTCCTGGCTGTTCAGTGGGGGATCCAGGCAGTTGGATCCACCTTATTCCAGCACAGAAACCATCTGCCTGGTGCCTTCCAAAAAACGCAGGGAAGATTTCCTTCATGATAAAACAGTTCCAGATCCATTACCTGCTCCAGTACTAGTCAAGAAATGGCATTAGAAAAGATTGCACGGGCTTGACCCAAATTAGCAGCACAAAGCTATCCCTGAAACCTGGCTGCGGGCGGTGAGAACGGCGGAGGCACCGACAGCTGCTCTGAGCATCTCTGCAAACTCAGAGAGAGGAAAACCCGTTCTGCTTGGAACCAGCAGATGGAGCTTCTGTGAAACAAACAGCGGCAAGAGGCACCTCCTGGCACAAAGCGGTGCCCTGGCTGCTGCTGGGGACAGGGGAGGGAGATTCTGGCCAGGGCAGGGTCAAGCAGCCTTGGGAATGTGGGCAGTGTTCAGGATGAAAAGGGAAGGACCTTGATCTAAACTAGTTTAGACCTTCAGAAATACAGAGGGGAAAAAAGAAAGGAGGAAAAGAATCTCCAGTGTTAGAAATGCACCTGTTAGTTCCAGCTGATATAAGGAGGCCTGAGATTTTACTGCAGAATTAGCCATCCTGTACGTAAGATAAGATGTTATGCCTCCAGATGCATCACTTTGATTTTATGAATGACAGGAATTAACAATATTTATTTAGAGTTACTCTTTGCCTCGGGTTTTTCTGTGCTTGTGAGTTCCTGTGTGCAACTAGAAACACAGTTTTATGCCATCACCTGCCTCTCAGAGTTAGGCCTTTAAGAAAACATTGTCACTAAACCCCCTAAAGCTCTTCCTCTGCTTTTCCAGCCATCAAGAAGCACATGTGATGAGAGCAGTCCTCCTCCCACCCTGAGCCTGCACTCCTCATGTACCTCCAGACTCCTGGTGAAGCCAGCCAGCCTTGCAGTGCTGGAAAAGCAGGACACCCCTTCCAGTCTGTGTCCATTACAGAAGGTCAGCACACCAGTTAGGGGAATTTTTACCTTTGTGTTCTAATAAGAAGCAAAATGGGCCACCCGGGCTACCTCCACGGGCCATTTTAATGGCAACCACATTCACTTGCTTTGGGGATTTGGGAAGGCTGGGGCTAGCCATGGGAGGGCACAGGGCTGGTGGCAGGGCAGTCCCATTGTCCCCACGGCGTGTTAGGGCTTTGTTTGCCTCCCAACTGAGCATTTCTGTTAGAAGGACAAATAAGGAGGACCTTGCAGATGGATGTGTGGATTTGCTGGAGCCTGATGCTTAAAATCCCTGTAGCTCTCGTGGGCCTCAGCTGCTCTTACCTCTTTCTTCTGCTTTTGCTGATGATCTTGTCAGAGCTAGCCCATATTTCCCCAAAACAATCAGTTGGATGGCCCTACCAGAATATGCCTTTCCAACCTTTCAATCTCTCTCTTGTTTACCTTTCAGCTTCACACTTTCTACCTCACACAGCCCAGAGGGGGCTGCACCCCAGGCCTGACACGTTTCCATCCTGTCCTCATTGCCCTGACACTCCCCGCGCGGCGCTGAGCACAATGACCTCCCACCACAGCCCACAGCCCCTCCTTCTCCAGCACAGAGCTGCTGCTCTCAAGAGGCCTCCCCACAGAGATAATGAAAAGCAGATTAAGAGATTGGGAAAAAAAAAAAGAGTTGGTTCCCTTGGAATGGTCAGTGTGCTTTCCCTTTCTACAGCTGTTTTCTGTGCTGTAAGTTCTCTGAGCAGTGTCTGGTGTCTGTGCCCTGACCCCAACAGCACCCAAGCTGTTGGGCCCCAATCCCACAAGGCATGTGCATGCCACGACCCTTTGCCACCAGTGACAGCCTCACAGGGTGGTAAAGGAGCAAGCACAGTTGAGTATTTGTACAATCACATCTTGGTGCTCAGCAGATATCATGGCAGTGTTGCACAGGGCTGAGATCTCTCATTCCCATCTTTGTTCTGGCACCTCCAAGGTACGTGAAGCAGCAGCTCTGCTGACAGCACTTGCTTTGGGCTGATCTGGGGGGATTCTGGAGGGGAAATACCTGGTGATGTGAGGTGAAGCTGTAGAAAAATAACCACGAGCCATCAGCACAAGTGCATCCCAGTGGTGCTCTGCCAGTATCCTGCTTTTTTCTCTGGCGGCTGAATTTCAGGCATCAGAAACAGAAGATGCTTTGTCTGGGCTCTCCCATGTCATCAGCAACCTCTCTCCTGCCTGGCTCAGGCTTCCATTCACTTGATGACGATGGCAGTGTCCCCAGAGACAGAGCTGGGAGCCATTCACCCACACACAGCCTCTTGCCTTCAAGCAATTAGCTGCTTTCTCACCAGTGCACAACATGCTTCCGTCCTGGATCCAGGTAGGAAGTGTGGTACCAAGTTACATCCATATGCAAGAAAACACAAAGCTGATTTAAATCTCTTAAAAAAAGAGCTTTACTATTGGATCTGATCATTATCCAGGGGAAGTGAAGCCCCCAAAGCAGGCATCTCCTCTGAAGGGAACTTCAAGGGGACACTCTGAGTACAGACTGGAGTCTGAGTTGGGGGTTGCAAATATCTAGCAGTGCCTGAGCTGGATGGAGTGAGGGGAACTCCTTGGGACTGATAAAGCACCCACACTGCTCATCAGCCAGGGTGACAAGCCTCACACTGATTCAATACAGCACGTGTCCATCATTTCTTTACCATTAATCCAGCAGCTGAGAGAGGAAATAGATCCACCAGACACCAACAAAAGGACTCCTCTCCCCTCTGGCTCGGCCAGCAGCGCTTTCGTGTCGTGCCAAGCGAGCAACCTCCTCCCCTTGCCGAGGCCTCTCCTCCCCAGGAACAGACATCTCCCTCTCCCTGAGCCAGGAGCTGCTTTCAGCCTGCCAGCTGGGAACCAGGGCCCTGGGCTCAGTCCCAGCACCTGTGCCTGGTTTTCTTACAGCTGCTCTGCCAGCCTCCTGTGTGCCCTGCTCCTCTCCGGCTCTGAGTTGCTGGGGATGAGCAATGCAGACGTGCTGCTTGTGTCTGGATTCTTGCAAACACACTATTTCACACTGACTTACCCTGCCCAAGGAGCTCTGGAAGGGGCTGCCCAGGGAGGTTGTGGAGTCTCCTGCTCTGGAGACATTCCAGACCTCCCTGGATCTGTTCCTGGGTGACTTGGTCTGGGTGCCCCTGCTCTGCCAGGGGGGTTGGACTGATCTTTCCAGGTTCCTTCCAACCCCTGACAGTGTGTGATGCTGTGAGCACATCAGGGCTCTGATAAATGCAGCCACAGCACGTTGTCAGTGACCAGTAAACCAGGGTTGTTGCACCAGCAGTGCCCAGAACCCCAGCACCCTATTTTAGGGAGTCTGAGGGTGAGCAGGATATAACCACAGGCCACTGATGTGGGAGTCAGGGAGGAAAGAAGTGTTCTGATGGCTGCTGTTTGTCAGCAAACTTTTCTGGCCTTCCACTTGGTAGCAGAGTGGAGCTGACCCCGAGGGTCCACAGGCTCTGGAGAGCTGGTTCACAGCTTGTTAGAGCAGTCACTTCTGTCTGTGACACCAAACTATCAGCTGCAGCCTTCCTGTCTGCAGACACTGATGCATCTTTCCTGAGCTTGCATTATGTTCCCATTTATCCAGCAGCTCTCATGAAGAGAGGGCAGGGCTAGCAGAAGACTGATAGCCTGACTGAAACCCTTCCTAGCACTCAGCAATCCAGGCATAAACAGGAGCCAGACTGGGGCTGCAACAGGAAGGGGATACAGAGAGGTCTGGAAGGTGAAAGTGAATGGAAAAGGGTTGTTATCACTGCTCATAATGCCATATTGACTCACTCATTCCATCTGCAAGCAGTGCTTAGAAAAGAAGGAAATTTCTTTTCACATGAGCTCGTTTGCAAAATAAAAATAGGCTCAAAATAAAATATATTGAAGAGAGCTAGGCTTGATGAAGTCTGTGACACATGCTCCCTGGGATGCAGTGTCTGGTTTGGAAGTTAGGGAGTCCTGAGCTACTGCTGTCCAGCAGCAGGAGTGACACAAACAGCCAAGAGCTGCTTTTCCTGTGCCCTGGTTCCAGTCCTGAGCATCCATTACTGCTTCCCTTCTGGGCTTCCCTTGAGGAAAGGACCTGCCTGAGCCTGCTTTGAATTTGAAAAGCCTTCTCCATTCTGCACAGCCAGAAGTGAGAATAAGAGACCAGAAATAATTACATGGGCACCTAATTAAAGCTGGGGCTGTGAGTCCTGCACTGGCCCCAGGGTGCCCTGGGCAGCCTGCAGGGTGGCACTGGAGGTGTCCATGGCAGCTCAGATACTCCTGTTTCTGCCACCCAGGTGGTGCTGTCACCAACAGACCAAACAGGAGGGGGTTTGGGGAATCAGAGTCTCATGCAAGCCAGGTCAGAGGGAAAGGATTTCAGTCCAGTTGGGGACTTAGACTGAATTTTGCAGCGTGAAGATCTGCCAGGGTAGGGAGTTCACATTTTCTCTGCCTTTCTTACTGCAGGGCTTTCCTCTTTGGACTTTACAAAGTCCAACTTGTGCCATAATCCACTTGGCAACAACTTGCAGCCTCTGGTGGGTAATTTCCCATGAAAGCCACGAGGAGACGGGCATTAAAAATTTGTCTTGCACTTGCTTCCCATTATCTTCTTTCTACAGATTGCTTGCTGCTGTCCTCTGGCATCTGCCTCACACACATGCCCAGGCTTCCCTCCATACCCTCTAAACATGATGCCTGCTCTTCCTCCATCCTTGTGCTGAGTGAGAAGTTGGGCTGTTTAAGGGTTATTTGACTTTGATGGAAGTGAAAGTAAAGAAGCTGCCCAGGAATGAATTTAAAATGAAATGCTGTAGAGATTGGTGTTTGCAGAGCCACGTCTGCAACCCTCAGCCTGCTGCTGGACACTTAGAGGCTGGGAAAAAGAAAACCCCAAGACCTACCTTAAATGGGTTCCTGAGGTTTGTAATTCATTTCTTCTATCTGGAGTCACTCAAAAGACATTTACATTTGGGGTTTCTTATCCTTAAAGCTGATTTATTTGGGTGGGAAATCTGCACTCTGCTCCCCAGTTTGTTCACTTGGCATTTGTTGTTCCATTACCAAAAAGCATGAACAGCAAAATACAGAAGCCAGCTGTGCTGGAGCTGGGGTTAGCTCTCCAGCAGCAACAGTTAACCACCCGACAGCATTCCCAGGACACAGTGACATTAATTGAGAAAGATAGTGCTCTCACATAGGCCCAGACAAGATGCTATAGAAATTGATTTAACCAGACCATGCCTTTTGTCTGGGGAGCTGCATTGCCCTTCTCTGCAGAGCACACAGGCTGGGTGCTGCTGCTGCTGGGCCACTGAGATTAACAGGAGTAGATTAGGGATGGATCTCAAAGGTGTTTCTTTTCTCTGGCTACTCTGGGGCTTTTCTGTCTGGTTAAGCACATCTCAGAAAACAAGATGAACGAGCCAGTGTTGTCCAAGCAAAAAATGACAGATCTCATTGAAAGACATTTGTAGGTTAGGCTTTGATAGTAATACATCTCTCAAGGGCTAATAGGCCTCCTATTAATCATTTTCTGTTTAAAGCTTTGCATTACCTAAATAATCTGACAGGAAAGATGTTTGCTCCAGGTTCCTTCAGGCACTGACCTTTCTCTCAATTCACCCTGGGAATGGTGTTCCTCAAAAATCACTAATTAGAATCCCAGCAGAGTCTTTATCTTGGCAAATTTAAGTGTGACAAGGAGAAGGAATGAACATAAACTGGAGTGAACTGAAACAAAGTGAGATCATGGATTATTCTGAGCAGATTCTGCTCCTGCTGACACCTACGTGATCCATATATTTACATCAGTCTGTGACACAGCAGCTCACAAAGATCATTTTGCTGGGTGGCACATCAGGATTAGCATCAGAGCTATTTTACTCCCATAGATTAAAAAATAACTGTAGCTTTGCTCCCTTTATAATGGAGATGTCAACGTAACCAATTTAATTTCACTCTAACAAAGATGAAATGAATTCCAGCCCTTCTCCTGTACCAGTAACAACATATTTTTGTTCAGCTGAGACATGTAAACCTGCTGAAGGTAAGAGCTGCAGCTGGCAGGGGAGGGTGCTGGGGAATAAATTCACAGGTTTTGTCTCTGGAGCTTCACTGGCAGGACACAGAGAATCCAGGGACTATCAGTTTCCAAGCCCAGCTTGTGGAGCTGACAGCAAGGCAACATTCTCTGCTCCCAAACAGAGCACATTTGCTCTGGGAGTTATTAACACACCACCACCAAAGAAGCTTCCAGAGCCACATGCTGCTCTGGGGGTTGGACCAGCCTTCCCATGGCACGAGGGAAACTGGGATGGCCTCAGCAGGCTGAGCCAGAGGTGGGGATCTGCACTGGCAGTGCCCATGCTGTGCCCCCCTCATCATTCTGCTTAACAGCTGGGATTGCTCCCTGAAGAGCTGCAGAATAGCCCACTGCACTTTGGTTTCTCTCTCCCTCTTTCCTTCTAGTCCCTCTATTTTTACACTCTTACCATCACTGCTCTCTGGGGTGCTTTGTCCTGAGCTTGTGACCCCTCAGCTCTTGCACTCCACACAGCAGGCCCAGTGCACAGTGCCAATTTCTTTCCCCAGCTGCCCAGGTCAAGGTCAGTCTGTGAGGTAGCAGGAGAGGCTGAATTAGATCTCCAGCACAACCAGAAAGATCACACTTAAGGCACCTCCTTAAAAACTCCAGTCACAGATTCTGTTTGATGATGGTGCACTCTGCTTCAGGACCACCCCAAAACCCTCAGCACCAGGAGCTCACTGCTGAGTGGACCCTCAGAAACTGAGCCCAACAGCTGCAGACCCAAGTCTGCTGAGCTCAGAACCTCACCATTGTCACCAAAACTCTGTCACCTCCTCCTTAACTGTCTCCTCCAGTGTGACCATTGCTCTCACCTTCACTGGGTCCTTCCAGAAACACGATGTGGAGGATGGAGAGCTCCATGCTCAGAGCACCTCTGACAACACCACAGTGCAGGGAGCTGCCAGAATTCCTCTTCCCATCTTGCAGTGGAGAGCCTTTCCCAGGGGGATGTGTCACTGGGCGTGCCCTGGTTTCAGCAAGCTGATGCAAGCTGGCTGAGGGTCAGATTCCAGGGATTTCTCCCCAAATCCTTGCACCTCAGGTGGAGCAGAACCCTGGAGAGCTCCCCCTCCTCCTTCCCGCAGGCTCCAGCTTCACCCTGCGCAGGGCAGGGGGTGCAGGGCTGGAGAGGAACCAAATCTGTCTCACCCCGGGGAAGCAGAGGGAAGTAAAGGAGCAAAGAGCTTGGAATCCACAGGCCTGGGTGCCCTGGCACATCAGTGGAGGGCTGTGGATAGTAAATAAAGAGAGGCTGTTTCCCCAGGGTGAGGAGTGTGTTCAGAGGGACACCTGGTAGAGTCCTGCCAGCACAGCTCCAGCATGGAGACTGGGAGGGGTCCAGAGGTTGTAGGAGTGAATAATCAAGGAATATGGACAGTAAACCTGAATAATCAGTTGCAAATATCAAATCCCATCAGTCTGATCCCAACCCCAAGTTCCTCTCATCTCAGTGTTACAATTCCACAAGCAATTAAAGCAGCTACTGATCAACATGATGTTATTATGAGCAACACCACTTAGCAAGGATTTGAGGCAGGAAAATGCTATTAATTGCCAAGCATTAGTACCCAGCTGGAAATGACACCCTGGTGTTCAGCATGCCCAACAACAGCCCAGGAAGGTGTTCCATGGGATGGCTTTCAGATACCTTTTTATCTCACATTTTTACCACAAGGCCTCAGTTGTCACACTGCCCATTAAAACCCTTCTGCAATAAAGATGATGCAGTGATTTTGCAAAGCAGCCTCATCCCTGGAATGTTATAATTTGACAATTTCAAGGCTTTTCCCCACAGCCCCTTGCCTATATGCCACACATCACATTGCAGATTGCATCCCATCACAGCAAATGTACTCTGAATGCAGTAGCATCTGATCAGTATTCCAGCACCATCAGCTTTCTCCCTGCAAGCAGGGTCCTGCTCCTTACAATGGAGCTGTAAATGGAATAACTGAGGGATTGATTTATATCAGCTTCACTCAGGAATGTTCTAATTCTGACATAATCTGTCTGGCTGAAATCCTAACCGCTGGATAATATTGATTTATTGCCCTGAAAAGAAGAGCTGGGATGTCTGGATCAGCAGAATACCTGGCATGGAAAGGAGTGGTGCAACAGCTCGGGAAAATGCAGATCAATCATGTGACTTGCCTCCAAGCCTTGCCTCAGCCAGCAAATCCAAGGATGGGACTGAAAGGGAGTGGAAAAACATGTATGGGGATGCTTTCACAAATCTGCTCAGAAACCTCTCTCCATTCCAATCATTTCATCAGCAAAGAGCATGTTAATAAGGGAAAGAGCCAGTCTGCTCACTGGGAGGTGCAGGGGATGTCCCTGAAACCAGCTCACTGATGGGAAAGCTGTAGGCAGGAACATCAGAGCTCCATCCCTGAGGTACCACACAACAGGCTGCTTCCCTGGGCAGCTCCTTCCCCCCTCACCAGCTGGATGATCTGTTCTCCATGACTCTGTCCAGAACCCCTGCCAGGGGGGCCAGGAGAAGCTGGTGTGAGGGCAGGTGAAAAATACAACAGCCTGCTGGAAGAGAATCTTATCTCTCCTGCAAAGCAGCTGGACCCAGCTCCAGTAGAGTCTCACTGAGGGGAAAAGTGAGTCAGGCTGGCTGTCATTTGAGTGTTTTGGTGAGGTAGAGAGCAATGAGAAGAAAGGACAGGTACAAACTACTCACAAAGGCCAGTGGATGCAGTTTTGATGCCTTCCAGAATTGAAATCCACAGGTCATTTCATTTTAAGCAGCCTGAGAAGAGCAACCTGGGTGCAGTGACTCCTGCCTCCTTCCCTCCCACACCCCCAGCTCACAGCTCCCTCCTGCTCAGCCACCTCCCAGCCCTATTTTGGGCAAATCTTTATCACCCTTCTCTAGAGCACTGAACACCCTCCTCTCTCACAAAACCCACCTTTAATAAGTGGTACCCAATCGATCTGACTTCACCCCAGCCAGAAAACAGGAGGTTTTACTTTTGAGAAGTGATGTTTTTATTCAGTGTGAATAATTCTAGCAGGTGGGAGGCTCCTCCAGGCAGGAACATGGGTCTGCCTCACTGCACAATGCTAGTCCAAGCACATTATTCTCACCTATGAATGGGCCTGTTCCTTGTTACTCCCAAAGATCAAACATTGCACAATTCCTCCAGGGTTCTTTTTCACTTTCAGTCTGAGCTGCTGCAGCCACTGTAGAAGCACCACAGCCTTGGAGAGATTATTCCTTCCTTCCTGAGTACATTAAGAGTGGATATGCCAGGAACTAAATCTGTGCCTGGGGAGAGCAGAAGTGCTGGATTGCTTCTGGAAAAGGGAGAAGGAAAAAGAAAGAAATAAAGAAATAAGTTTGGGTGGAATCAAATTGAAGATGTTTATTCCCTCAGCTTTCAAGAATAAAATACATTCTTTGTATCAAAAGCATGTTTTGAGCTAGAATAGCATAAAGACCTGTAAGCAGTGGACAAAAGGGGGAAAAAAAACCTCCCAAACCAGTGTGTATTTTTATAAGGAACTAGCACCATAATAACATATGGTGAATATCAATGTCTGTGAACACAATACAGACAATATTTGATTGTTTAGGCTCCAGAACTGACTGTAAAGCCCAGCCCTGCAAAGCAATCCTGGCACTCTTGATTTTCAGTGTGAGCTGCTTATTGAATTCTCAGAGGAATGTATTTATCAGGAGGAAAATCAAAGCAGCAGAGGAAGCAATATAGTCTTAGATTTCCCAGTGGTGAATTCATTAGCAGAGTCCATTCTGGACTCAGGCTGGGATCTTACCCACCAGGCAACACTTGCTTTCCTGTGTCATGCCAGATGATTGTCAAAGCTTTGGTGTTTTTCTGTGCTGGGAGAGAAGACCAGCCTGGTACCTGGTACCTTCTTCCTTCACCAGTGGCAAACCATGAAGTGTGGGAGATTAAGACCTGGACTTTACTGGGCTGGCTCTCCTTGCCCTCAACAGCTATAAAAAGCTCTCAGTCAAAGGGTAGTGACTCACTTGCTGAAGGGCACTAGCATCTGTGGAGCACATTCTGGGAATGGGCTAATCCTGCTGGAACAGGTGTGCAGCACTTGGCCAGCCCCACATCACAGCAGGGCTGGCAGCCAGCAGCCAGCTCATCCAAGAGGTGCCCCTCTGGAAAAGAGCTGGGAGGAAAGCAGGAGGGGTTCTGCCTGCCTTTGGCAGCTCTCCTGCCTGGCTTCCCCTGGGAAGGTTTGGTGCCTGGTGGGATTTGAAGCCTTTCTCTGCTCCATGCCCAGCCCTGGCAATTCCCTGCTCAGCCATCTCCAGTATCAGGTTCTCCTGGGCCACAGCAGCAACTCCTGGGGGAAGTATTTCTGCAGCCAGCCTTTCTGGAATTGGAAATTCAACAATTCTTTATGAACTGGTGACTTCATAATTAAAACACCTGCCTAAGTAGCAGAGCTGACTCACCTGCCAAGATCAAGGAACAGTTCCTGGCCTCTCTCAGGGCAGAGGGCAGAAATGCTGCAGAACTCACTTTCCAATGAACAAACAAGGAATCCAGACTCAAAATCTCAGCCCTGGCAGATGCTGAACACAGTGCCATCTGATCTGCAGTAGCACTTGGGTGTCTGAGCAGGGCAGCTCAAGCAGAAGGAAATCTCTCTCAGAAATTATCATTCTTCAAATTATCCAAACTGGTACCTTCTGAAAAAGGGAAAAACATGTTCCTTTGGGTTAAGTAATATAAATAAGCTATTTTCCCTGATTCAGACATATCTGTTAAGAATGACAGGTGACAGAGCTGGAGGAGACATTACTGTCAGACCTTCTCAAAGGGACATTTTTAATCTGAGGCACAGCATACCTTTCAGTAGAATATTTCTGCCCAATAAAAGTAATTCCCTTGATGAAGAGTCTTTCACAGTTATGATTACTATTTATTGTAAACTCATTGTGTTCATTATTAACCTGAGCTGTAAAAATATTAATACTAATTATTTAACATTACATCAATTAAAAAAACAAGATAAAGCAAAAGAAAAAAAAAAAAGAGGTAAGTGAAGCTGATTAAATGTCTGGCTGCCATTGATTGCCAATAGCTGCTAGTGTTCAATTAAGAGGCTATTTTATTGTCCTCTGCAGCCAAGCCCAGCCATACTCCATTCAATAACCAATAATTTAGGTCTTTGAGTTAATAACAATTACTATAAAATTATTTGCCACTTTCTGGCATGCTGTGTTTATTTTAGGATATTAACCCTGGAATCCAAATACAACACCTAAGACTCCCTCAGGGCTTTCTGTCTCACATCCCAGACCTTCTGTTTCTTTATAAGCTTTAACAGCCACAGTTATAAGAGATATAAATAGTCTGAGGCACAAGAGAATCTCTCCTCCCTGACAGAACCTTTCTTTACAAGCTGTACAGCCCAAAGCTGGTCAAACAGTCCCTTGCTGGCAGCTTAATAAGGCCCACCTGCCAAATAAAGCCAACAGGCAACTCCACAGGACCTACATAAATCCAAAAGGCCTGGACAAGAGGAGATTTTCTCCCTAGGAATCACACTGGGATGGGATGCTCGTGGATCAAAAGGAGTTCATTTTTCAAACCCCAGAGCACTTATGTGGCATATAGTCAAGAGCATGCAAAAAAACCCCATGGCTCTTCCTCTCCAAAACCACCATCATTTCACATTTCTATTCCAATATTGCTTACAGGACACCCACCTGCTGAGCACTCCTGTGCTGCTGCCACACTAAGACTTTTAAGTCTCTGCCCTTGAGAGTTTTTAAAAGGCAAGCACAGTAGGGTCATAAATCAAATCTTGAAAATTATTTAAGACTCAACATACAATTAATTTGCCTACAATGCCATGAAAAGGAAATGGAAGAAGAGGATAACTGGTTATTTAAGATGACCTAGAAATTAATTCTCAGAAGCCACAGTAAATTTTTAAATTAATATTGACTGCTATCCAAGTGGAATTCTGTTCTGAGACCTCAGGCACTGCTCGTGGGTCAATCTACCCCACTGAAGCAATGTTCTTTCTTGCAGCAGCCTTTCAGGATCCACAGACCTTCCAGGAGACCTGGTCACCCTGTTCAGATTGCTTTGTAAAAGTCATCTCCAAAAGCAGCCTTCAGAGCCTGTAGAAGAAAACAGCTGGGTTCTGACAGCACCCCTGCTGATTTCTTACACCCTTAGGGTGGCATCAGGCCCATGAAGGCAGAGGGGCACACAGCAGTGGATTGCAGCTGGCCAGCAGAAGCTCTCTGGCACAAGACTCCACAGCAGGAACTTGTGAGCCATTTGTGGAGTTAATTTCACCTTTACCCCCCAAGCTGATAACTGCAGTAGTGCCCAATATGTTCCTGAACAGATTGTCTGTCCCAAGCCTCAGGGATGGCAGCAGAATTCAGGAAAGAAAATCTGTGACTGGAGAGAAAATGTGACAGGTCCAAATTTAAGTAGCCAGTGAAAGTCTGAATTTCTTTAATGTATCGTGAGGGACACGTCCATTTTTTCACAGTGGGGGTGACAGACACTGGAACAGGCTGTCCAGGCAGATTGTGGAGTCTCCTTCTCTGAAGACATTCAAAATCCACTTGGATCTGTTCCTGTGTGACCTGCCCTGGGTGACCCTGCTCTGGCAGAGGGGTTGGACTCAATGATCTCCAGAGATCCCTTCCAGCCCCAACATTCTGTGGTTCCTGGCCTACAGCCTGTCTGCAAAAGTCCTTGGGGACAGGTCACAGGCAAGTCAGGGAGCACATAAAAAGGCCTGCAGATATAATATATGTAATAAATTATATCCTGCAAGTTCAGAGTAGGCTTGACCAGACTCCCCACAGGCACTGGGAATTAGATCTTTATGAAAACATACAGGACTGGGGCTGCAAAGAGACAACTCAAATACATAAGGCTCAGTACATACACTTGCCAGAGTGACTCCAAATATAAGTCAAATGTTAACAGTTTTACAAGCATATGTGAAATAAGGAACACATGTAGAATGTGCATTTAAGATGCTGTGCTGTGGCAGAGCACTTAGCTGCACTTTGAAGAACCCTGTGTCAGATCACTGGAGGGATGGAACCCAGAAGATGCCCACCCCCTCAGCCATTCAGCAGCACACCCCCTTTGCCCTAGCAATTGCAAAAGGCAGAGTGTCCAACACGTGGTGGCTTTTGTCCATGGGAATGATCTATTATTAGCACAATGGTGCTGCAACCATGCCCAGCTTGTCTGAGACATTAAGAGGATGAAGGGTCTCCTATGCTCTGGCCAAGCTCCACACCTCTGCCAAGTACATTCTCGGAGAGGACCTCCTAGATCACCGAGTCCAACTGTACCTACAAAAATACCTAAATACCTCACCATTAGAAAAAAAAGAAATAAACACAGAAACAACCCCACACCAAACACAGTCCCCTGCATTCCTTCTCCTAGAGGATGTCATGAAGCACCTTGTCAACTCATTTCTTAAATGCCTTCAGGGCTTGGTGATTCAGCCACCTCTCTGGGCAGCCTGTTCCAGGGCCTCACCACTCTCTCCATGAAGAATTTCTTCCTAATATCCAATCTAAACCATCCCTGCTGCAGCTTCAGCCCATTGCCCTGGTTCTGTCACTAGTGACTAAGGAGCAGAGGCCTCACCCACCTCTCTGCACCCTCCTGGCAGGGAGCTGGAGAGGGCAATGAGCTCCCCCCTCAGCCTCCTCTGCTCCACATTGCCCATGCCCAGCTCCCTCAGCCTCTCCTCACACCACTTGTTCTCTTGGCAGCTCCTCTGGACACGTTCCAGCCCCTCAGTGTCTGTCCTGGAATGAGGGGCCCAGAGCTGAAGCCAGCACTGAGGCGAGGCCTCCCCAGGCCCCAGCACAAGGGCACCATCCCTGCCCTGCTCAGTTGAGCCCAGCAGCAGTAGCTGCAGCTGAGCCAGTGCAGTTTCCCTGCTGTCCATGAGCTGGATGCTGGAGCTGGAAGCAGCAGTGGGATCTCTTGCTGCTGACAGTGAACCGCAGCAGAACTCCCGCCTCCCAGGCCCCGCTAGGCCTCCTTCGCTGAGCAAGGGTGATTAGCAGAGGGCAGGCTCTGGCTCATTAAGAGCAACTGGAGCAAGCAAACACAGCTCAGGGGAGTAAGCAGATCCAGCTTGAGAGGAGTGTGAGAACGTGGTGAAAAGTGCAGCAAACATCTCCTGCTTCTTCCAGTTCTCAGCTCAGAAGCGGCGCAGGTGCCGGTGGAGCAGCTAGGCCTCTGTCTGCAGTGCTGCTCACCCTGTGCCTATGACCAGCTGGTTCATCTCTGAGAACAGTGGCACATAACCCCAGGATATAACAAGTGCTAGGTATCTTATGTAAAGTCTCCAACCAGTTCTCAAAACGAGTGGCTATTTCTGCAAACATCTGTCAATGAGCATTTTTCTCAAGGCACATCCACTGAGTGATGGGATATGATCACAGCTACAGGAAACTGCCAGCCACTGACATAATTAGCAACAGTGATCAAATTAATCGTTCAAAAAAGAGCAATTACTGTTAACAGAATAATTGCATGCCTTAAAAAAAAAAAAAAAAAAAAAGCCAAACAAAACAAAAAAAAACCCTGAAATTAACCTTTAGGACCAACATAGTTCCCCTCACCATTCTGCACCAAGGCAGCAGAGATTAATATATGTGCAAAAGAAAACACTGCAAGAGCATCTGCTGCAAACAGAAGTAGCATTATCTGTCTGGCCTATTCAACCCTTAACAAACTTTATTCTTTGGCACTGGCATAGAGGGGAAACATCAATAGTCACTTCTCTGCCAAAATAAAAAAATAAAAAGCAACCCACAACTTCAAGACTTCCACTGCTCTCTAACTTACCACATTGTGTTTATTGCTGAACAATAATAAGATTAAGCTGAAGTCAGTAATTGCAATGCAGTACAGTTCTCATTCAAGCATGCATTATGGCTCCTCGAAAGCTAAGTGTTATAAAGTTAAGCTCTAGCCCATACAAGCCAGGATTTAGGAACACATAGCAAATATCTAGGAAAAAAAAGCTGTAGTTTTGCACTTCAGTGCCAAACACTAATTCTGAATATGAGTGCATTTCAGTATTTATACTTATGAGATTATATTTGTTTATAAACACAACAACATACTATGCTATCAATAGATAGAAGAGTTAATGTGTTTTGAATCCTCTACTGTGTGTTTCTACATAGATTAGATTTATTTTATTCTCAGTGTCAGCAATGTTTAAATTAAGTCATATTGATGTTGAAGATAATGAGAGACATATAACTTCTATACATAAATTTATTAGCACACTGAAGTTACTTATGCCAGGCTGGAGCATGTTAGCTCCTTAGAACTGGGGGACAGCTGGTTTTTATCATCCCAACACTGGAAAACAGCAGGGCCATGCTCCTCAGTGTTCCTTCCCCTGGCCTCTGCCTTCCCCCAGAGATGTATCCCACTTCCTCACGTCTTTAACTTGCCTCTTGGTTTCTCCCCCTCAGTGACATTTCCCTTCCTTCTGCTCAGCACAAGTGATGCAAAGAGAAATAGGTATTTTCAAGACAAGTGACATTTACTCCATTCTTTTCCCAACTGAAAATGTATCTGGTAAACAGACTGGTGTGAAACTTGTACTGGGAAGAGTAAGATTCACATTTAACTGTATATTTTCATCAGGGTTTTTACCCTGAATAGTATTTAAGTTAAAAACTGTAGTTGCTCTTAAGATTTCTCTCATTTGGACAGAGACTAATTCTGTTTTAAATTCTCTAAGATTATTTTCTTCCCCAAATTTCAATTAAAAAATACTATTACTCCATTTTCATATGAGATTGCACAAAACATATGAAAAGACTTTTTGAAAAGCCTGCACCTTCTCATTTTCAAGTTAATTTAAAAGTAAAAACAATCCTCATGCACAATGCTGAATTCTTAAAACAGCCATTTTCAATGAACTTCATACAAATTAACAAATCAACGTGTAGGTGCTCAAGAACGTATTTAGTACTATAATTTTGGGATGGCTTTGCTACATACAATATATTTTGAAACACTGATTTTTGTGTCATTCACTCTTAATTCTGCATCAGCAGCTTGTTCTGTCCACACGAACCAGCATGCAACACGTTGCATGGCCACAAACATAAACACCTAGATGCCAATAAAGATCTTTCTTACCAGGGGTGATGACACCCCAAGTGACATGCTGAAGGATTGGAGGCTCTGCCTTGCTGTACCCAACCTAGCTGAGATGGGTTCAGGAAGCTTGGAAACAACCATTACTCACTGTTAATCCGAAGGAAAACACGTGCTGCTGGCCAAAGGGATGCTGGCTCAGGTGGTGGGCTGCCAGGGTGAGAGTGCTGGTGCTGGGGTGACAAGGCTGGGCAGGTCTCTCTGCATCAGTGCCACAGCAGAACAGGACAACAGCAGTGACTGCTCTGGGGTACTCATGTTTGAGGCAGAACTAAGTCTTCAGCCCTAAGAGGGAGAAAAGTCTGTGAAACAACAACCTGCACTGTGGATTCTGTTTGGCCTTGTACAGTGCTTCTCCCCTTCAACACCTGTAGCACAGGGAGCACTGTGGGCAGTGCTGCTGCAGGAGCTAGCTCAGGAGTAGCTGATTCACTCCGACTGCACCCACGTGTTGCCATTGCAACTCTACTTGTAGTTGTGTTTACACTGCTACCAAGACGATCTGCTTTCCTATTTACCAAACAGATGATGACAGACAATCCCGAAGCAAAAACAAAAGAGGATGCAAGAAAGGAACTCGGGAAGCAATCAATCCTCTGGGTCTGTACACACCAAGCTGCAGAGGGAGACGAGCCCAGCGCCTCGCGGCCGCGTCACTGCCAGGGGAGAGGCAGAGCTGCAGCAGCCCCTGCTCAGCTTCATCTCCACCAACAACTGCCCCCAAATGTGCCCCATCTCCCTGTTAACAAAGCTCAGCAGCCTGTCAGAGGACAGAGCTCTGCAGTGTTGCAGGGAGCAGTGCCACACACGTCGAGTTTGTTTCTGTGTAAGGCAGGGAAGTGACAGCGACTGCAAGGCCTGGGCTTCCCTGGCAGCCCCTGGCCCTGTGCTGGCACCAGCTACCACTGCTGATGAACACATCAGCTTCAGCAACTGTGGACACTGAACATCATCCTTCAGCCTAGGAAGTAATTGGTAACCTCCAAAATATTTCAGCGACTCTAGGCCAGTATTAACCACTACATTTAAACTCCTCCGAGCTGGACTGAGGGAGATTGATTGAGACTATTTCTTAACACAATACACAACAGTAAGTTGAAAGGAAGCAGCAATAAAATGTTAAAATACAAAATGACACAGGCATTGAGTAACAAATACCATTATCTGCTCCACTTCTACATCTTTTGGTTTCAAGGACCTGCTTGGTCACCCAAGAAACATCCAAAAAACTGTCTGATTCAAAAAACACAAGAGAATAAAACCTTCAAACCCTGGACACTTGCAATGAAGAGAAATGTGTGCTGCAGAGAGAAAAATAGTATTATCAGTACAAATTTGTTTACGTTACTGATAATAGTGCCTCTATTTTTAATTAGAAAGCACCTCTTTTTTTTCCTGGAATGCATATAACAGAAAGGCAGCTGGAAGAGGAGACTGACATGACTCTTCAATTATCTATATGTGATAGCACTTTAATGCTGACATTCAGAAGGCAAATATTATTTGTCTCACACCTTAAAGATAACATTTGGGGTTTTATTTTTACAGAAAGGCTATAAACCGAGGTACCCTTATCCCTAGAGACTTCCTTTAGCCACCATGAGATTAAAGTTTTAATCAGCTGACGATTTTTCACTACTAATTAACACTAAATTTGCACTGCTAAACTGTTAAGTGTCTACCCACCGTTAAACACAAAATCCAGAATACCAACAAATGTGAACAGAAAAAAAATAAATTGTGGATTATGTATAAAAAGCAAGTAAATAAACCCAGAGCCTTTCTGTAACAGCTGGTGTAACTACAGCATCACCCAGAGTGCGGCTGCTGTGCTCCCCTCCTCCATGAGCAACTGTTTACCTTGCACGGGGGCTGTGCCGGGCGCTTGGCTCCCAGGTGAAGGCAGTATCCATAGCAGCAGGGAGCAGCTCTCTCCGGGTGCAGGGAGCACAGCTTCTCCGGGCTCCACAGCTGCTCTCTCCGGGTGCAGGGAGCACAGCTTCTCCGGGCTCCACACATCCAACGCTGGGAAAGCTGGTCCTTACCTGCTTTACCTTACCTGCTGACAGGGCTCACGAGAGTATGCGCTCTGACCGTCCCACGACACATACTTAACGACTTGTTCTAAAAAGAAAAGATATAAAATATAAGCAACAAAAGGGCTGTGCTTTCAGCGGCCAAATTGCAAGCACATGTACTCATTGTGATGGAAGCTTTAAAACAACAAAACACCAAACCCCCCCCCCAGGCCATACTTCCCGAGGAGACAGCGGGGTCCCAGCCAGGCACCCTCGGGTCTCGCAGCTCTCACAGCCCCACAGCGCATCTCGTGCGGCTGCAGGGAAGCCAAAACACTCGGCTGAAGCGGGGGTGTTTGGAGAGCGCGCAGGGAGGGCTGCTGAGGGCGGCGGGGAGAAGGGCACGTTCACCCGGCCCACAGCGACCGCCTGAGGGGAGACAAACAAGAATAATAATAATGATTTGAGCGGGCTTCACCCACCTGGGGACACCGCGGCGGGGAACCAGCTGTGTGCTCCCCACCCGCCTAGCCAGCGGGCTAGGCCCCACCTCGCCCCGTGGCCTCCCTGGTACCCAGCCCATCCCGCTCGCCGGCCGGGGGTAAGGCCGAGGGTGAGGCTAAGGCCGCTCCCGGGCCGTGCGTGCGGGCGGCTCCGTGCGGGGGGATTTGAAACGGCCGCTCCGGGGGCAGCGCAGCGGCGGCGCCCAATCAGCGGCCCGGATTTTTCGCGCTGGTTCTGGCCGGAGGAGGGGGCGGGGCCGCCGCGCAGGATCGCCGGAGCCGCCGCCGCTGCCGCCGCCGTTGCCGTGTCGCTCTCGGCTCCCGCCGCCGTTCCCGGGCGCCGAGCTCCCGCCGCCGCCTCCGCCCGGCTCTCGGGGGAGAAGGATGCGCTAGGGCACAGGTCAGTAGGCCGGGAACGTGTCTTGCCTCTTCCCCCCCCTCCGCCGCCGTCCGCCTCCCTCCTCCCGCCTCTCCGGGGAAGGGAGGAGGCAGCAGGGGCACGTTCCCGCAGGCCCCGGGCGGGAGGCGGGAGCGGCGGCGAGGCTCCTCCGCGGGCGGGGATGCTGCCGCTCGGCCCCGAGCCCCCCTTCCCCGGGCTGGGACCGTGGGCCCTGCCGGCAAAGCGCCGTGGGGGCCGGTGTGGTGGTGGCGGCGGTGGTGGCGGGGGGGGTCCCGTCGTGGGGCGTTTGCACCCCCCGCTCCGGCCCTTTCCCCAGGGGCTCCCCCTCCTCTGGAGCTCCGCTCCCCTCCAACTTACCGCCGCCTCCATCGCCCGCCCCTGCCCGGCCAGCCCGCGGCTGCCGTTTCCCCGGAGGAGGGTTTTTTTGTTCGCTGCCTTTTCTCCCCTTACCTCCCTCCCCTTTACTACCTGGCCCTCGCTGAGGGGCCGCGGGTGCCCCCGCCGCGCTCCACCCCCCCCCCCCCCCAGCCCCGGCCCCCCCTTCTCTCACCCCCCCGGGGCTGCCGCAGGATTCGTGCCGCTGCCCGGGCCTGGCTCTGGGGTGGCGGAGGAGCGGAAAGGAGCGATGCCGAGCGGAGTCCCGGCTGTTGCCGCTTCATCCTTTCCCCCCCTGCCCTCCTCCTCCTCCTCCCGGCGCTGCGGGAGGTCGGGCCCGACATAAAGGGGTAAGGGAGAGGTGCCCACCCGTCCCACTCCCTCCCTGGGGAAGGGGGGTCAATCAGTGCGAACCAGAAGGAAAACCGGCGGGGCGGGGGGGGGGTAGAACCGATGGGAAGAGGGGGGGAAAAAAGAAGCGCCTTCTGCAGGGTTTCAACCCCCTCCTTAAGGTGTGGGGGGCTGCAGATGCCCCTGCGGGGGCGGTGCGGGTGTGTGGAGGTGGAGGCTGCTCCTGCCTCCCCTCCGGCTGGGACCGGGATTGTGCGGCTGCCCGAATGAATGTAACTCTGGAAATGTATGGAGGGGGAAGCCATGTTTGATTTATTCCTCCTCTACACGCTGGTGTGATGATCCTTCTGCTTACACCCTTCTGCAGTCCATCCTGGACCGGTGTGGGAGGAGAACGGAAAGAAAACATTCCAGCCAAGGCGTTAGGGGCTCGGCGGCTCCAGCCTCATTAAGGATAAGAGGATAGGGCTCTGGTAACTTGAATGGGTATTTGTGCGGTTAAAAGAGCCTGGGGAACTTGTATTCCCAAGGCCATAGTTACAGCTCATCCGCTGTGGCTTCACCGCGCTGGGGGTGGAGGAGGGGATTTGCCACACTTCTTGAACAGATTTATGCTGGCTTCTTGGGTTTGTTGGTTTAAAAGATGTCGGCTGCAAGGAGGAGTAGATGGTGGTGGAAGTGCAGGGACAGTAAACGGTGGATTTTGAACAGATTTCAGAGAAAACGGGCCTCTGGCTAGCAGGCAGGGAACAGGAGAGAGGCTGCTATCAGGGCTGCCCCTCTGTTTTCTGTGCCTGAATAGTTTCCTTGCTGGCATTTGCATTAAAATTGGTTTATAACGATTCTTAAATCTAGGAGCTAGTGCTGCCCAGGCTGAGTAAACCAAACGAGGTTTGTTTAAAAAAACAAAACAAACCCCAACAGCAAAAAATCCCAAGCCAGAAGGCAAGGAAGATGTGTTTGGCATTTAGCCTCCCCAGAGCTCCGAGGAAGGTGGCTTCACACACTGCAGGGTGGCTCTGAAGTTGGTCAGAGATTTGCAGAGTCCTTGCTGGTGGTTTAAACAGAGATCTGCTTAGCAAAGCCTTCAACACAGCATCTTCCAGCTGCAGGAATGAATTGTTTCTTCACCAAAACGTTCTGCTGTGGGAATCTCTGGGAATGTCTTGCTGAAACTCTTGCTCGTCTTGCTGTGGGAATTTAGCTCAGGAAATGCAGCCTATCAGCCTTAATAAAGTGCACAATGTGGTATTATTGGGCTGGTGTGTGTGATGGGTGAATACAACCACTGTTTTGCAGCACTGCTCAGGGCTCAGTACTCACACTACATGCAGCTTTTGCTTGTTTCAGGAAGCATCTATATCCCATATATTAAAATATGCTAGGATTTTCAGCTGGTGGGCAGCGAGCAGAAAATGTGACAGGTTTTTTTAATGTTTGAATATAATGGCTCTGGATATTCCTGCAGACTACATGGCTAGTTCTTGTGAAGGTTATAGGAGTATTCACCCTCGTACATACTTGTAAAGAAATCAGATATTAAAAGTACAATTAAGCCTCCAAGCTTACTAAATATTACGAGAAAATGTCAGAAGAAACTAGGCCGTTATACTTTAAGGGTGTAGATTTAAAGTAGTTTAGAAAATGGAAATCAAATGTAAAATATATTTTCTTTTAGTTCAATACGAGTCCGACAAATGGCTGGTAAGAATAAAAGAAAATGTGTTTTAATATCTGTAGGGCTATGTGCTTTTTTTCTAAAGCCAGTGGTTGTTCTGCAGATGAGACTATTAGATTTAAATTACTGCCTGCATGCAGTAGCCTGGATATTACAGCAAAAACAATTCCACTTTGTTTTAGGCTGGCAGCAGAAATGATTGTTGAGGGGGTTGCTTTCTATTATCTGGGTGGCAAAATCAAGATGTATGGATATATACACACATATATGTGTATATATATATATATGTTTGTGTCCAAAGCACTAACAAAATGACAGAGGAATGGCAAGGAGGGATTGTTTTTCAGGGTCCTATTGTTTGTGGCCCATTCACCTCTCACTTTGCACCGAGGCTGGTTTTTGTTCCACCAGTGTCGCTGTGTTCCTGCAGACTGGTAAATGCCCCTTCTTCCCTCGTGGTCCAGCAGAGGCTGTGCACTGCACTGGGGCTGTACAGAGATTTAGATGTGTGTGTGTGTATATATATATATACATGCTCTGGTCAGATGGCTGCATCAAGGACGTGTTTGTGATGAGGAAAAGATCCAAGCACAAGGCTCACAGCATTTCAGTCCCCCCTGCTTACATAACTACAAGATCTCTCTTAGGTTTTAAGCACAGGGGATGGTTGAGTGCCTGAAAATTGCCAGTGGTTTGTGTGTAGAGCAGAAGAAGTGTCTGTCCTTCTCCAGGCAAGGCTGTTCAGCTCTCCTGTGCTGCACAGTGGAAGTGCCCGCTGAGTGGTGTTCCTGGCAAGCACAGATACCCCAACATTCAGCAATTAGCCACCTGACAAGCACAGATACCCCAACATTTAGCACTCAGCCAGCAATAAAGAGAGGCTTGGTGGCACTGATGGCACTGCAGCTGATGCATTGGCTGCATATTGCATTGTTGTAGCAAGTATTGCTCTCCAGTTGGGATGTGGCTCTGTGAAATGTCTCCATCGAGGTTGTGCTGGCATCTCAGTGCTGTAAATGAGAGGGTGGAGAGTGGCACTGGGATGGGCAGTGAGTGTTAAAGTGGAGACAGAAAATCATTTGCCATCAGGGCTTGACATGGGGGGGTCCAAACTTCCCGTGGTGCATGGTTGTGGAGGACTGGGGATGGTGAGGAGAGCCTGTTGATGTGCCAGTGCCACCCTGCAGCTTGGCAGCTGGTGTAGCTGGGTGAATGGGTCACTTTGCTATGTTATAAAGTTAATAGTTACTGGGAAGGCTCTGCTTCTGAGAACATTTCTGGAGGAAAAGAGAGAAACTGCTTAAATTCCTGAAGGAGAACAGAGAAACTGCTTAAATTCCCCCTTCACTGCCCCTTCAAATGAGCTTCTCTATGACCTGCAGTTGTTGGAGGTAATAAGACAACTGCATAAATGTATTTATTTTTTTCCTTTCTGTTTGCTCTCACAGAAATGACAACAGTAATTAAATTGCAATAATGTATCAGGTACTATTTTTAATGTTTTTCTCCAGTTGATGGTGTCTGGCATAGTTGTATTTTCTAGCATCAGCTGGAATGGAAATGTTTATGTTAAACTTAAACCATACTCTGCTGCCCTTCTGGTTCATAGCAAGCTGCAAACCATGCAGGGTTCCTGGAGAACAGGCCATCTATACTAATGCCTTGCCCGTGGTGATGATAGGTTAATGCATAGTCCATCACCCAGTACTTTGCTCCCAAGCAACTGTAAGCTTCAGCACCAGGTAATCTATTGACTCTGCTGCTCTTGAAATACTGCTGCTGTCTGAAGCATAGAATAGATTATACCAGCAACTGAATTTTTAAAATACATTTTGTGTGCAGTAGGCAAATACCTGTTTATCATGGCTGAACCAAGAGCAAGATTTCTGGCTAATGATAAGAAATAATATTACGTGGAAATTGTTCTGAGAGTACAGTGGTGTGATGAGCTACACGTGGAAAGTAGGTGTTTGAAAATCTTGAACATTCCATAGGTAGAAAATGAAATGTATGAAGTATGGAAATGTGAAGCACTAGCCCATGTGGACTTGAGAGTGTTCTTGTGTTGGGCAGAATTACTTTGCCTCCAGGCACCACCGATTGAGGTTCCCTTATTTGACATAATTGCAAGGGTTACTCAACAGGTGATGGTCAGCTTCTAGTTTTGTCCCCATCCTTTGGCTTGTCCTTTTTTTATCTTGGTGCAAGATAGCAATTTGATCTTGTTTTGAACTTTGGTGTTCAGCTCTGCAGCACAAACTGGAGCTCTTTTATTGTATATTCACCCACATTTGGGGTAAGGGCACCTGTGGAAAGCTACATTATGTGGATTCCACAGAGGCTTCACCATCTCCTGCTGTCTGTGAAGGGTGCTGCCAGTGTTCTGTGGCAGCTGGCAGAAGCACAAGGTGATCTTGTTCTCTTGGCTGATAGAGATGGACATTTGCCTTTGTGAAACCTCTTATCATATCAGAATACTAAAATGCTAACATCTGTGCTCAAACACACATCATTATTATTGTGTTGGGGTTTTTTTAATCTTTAAACATACTTGGCCTTGAAGGCTAACATCAGAATGGTACGTTTTCTTTTCCATAGTCAAAAACACAATAGAGTGATTGTTGTCCTCTTCTCCAAGTCCTGCTTTACTAAATAAGAGATACACCACAGAGCAGAAGATTAAATATTTTGAGACAAAAAATATTTCCAAGAAAGAAGGCTGAGGTTAAGGAAAATTTTATTTGAATTGGGATCTAAGCGCTATTTGAAATAGTTTGAAAGGCTACTGATAAAAGAAGTACTGGACAGAAGATGTGGGTTTGAGGGACATGGTTTAGGGGTGAGCTTTGTAGAGTGGATGGTTGGACTAGGTGATCCCAAGGGGCTTTTCCAGCCTGGATGACTCTGAAGATGCAGGAATGCAGCCTCCTGACACAGTGTTTGGGACCCATGTCATTTAATGGCTCATTACCATAAGCTGCTAGCTGTTCTGCTGTGGTGTGGGTTGGTCTGGAGCTGAGGCTCCCAGGATGCTCAGACCAGTCAGGCCTTGGTGGGTGCCACTGCAGAGACCCTGGGGTTCTCTCTAGTAAAGAACTCCCAGATTCCAGCCTGATAATAAAGCCAGAGGGATTGAAGCCAAACATGAACCTTGGAGAGCAGTGTAAGATGAAAGATATGCATATGGATCATTTTGCCGTGTGGAGTAGTTGCCAAGAGCTTTGAATCAGATACTTGATAATGAAATTAATGTTGTGGCTTCTCTGTGGATGCACAGGGCAGGCCATCAGAAGCTCTTTCATAGCAGCATTCCTGAACAAACTGGAAACAAATGCTGGGATTAAATGTGGAACGTGGCTGAGGTGCAGCAGTAGAGCAGAGGAAGGCAAGTGCTGGAGTGCAAGCGTGCACTGGGAAGTGTGTGTACAACTGCCACCCATCAGGTGAGGGCTTGGCTCAGTGGCTGTGAGCTGAGCCTCAGAGGTGCTGTGAGCCAGGACAACTGCAGTGGCTTGACCTGGCTTCTACAGGCAAAACTCATCACATTGCCCTGTAAGAAGTAGGTGCAACAGAACTCGCTAAGGCAGTGAAGTAATCCAGAGAAGGGACAGCAAAAATGGCACGAGATACCCACTGCAAACCTCTGGACACAGACCTGTGAAGTGCACAAGTAGGGACTGGTTTCATGGGCAGGAAAGTGTTTTACCTTTCTGTTCCCAAGTTAAATGAGTAATGTCTTCAGAAACCTAAACCTTGCCTCAAATTCTAGAGCTCTTATGTGTAACAAATAAGCTCATTGCTCTTCTGGAGACATATTTGATGCAGCAAAAGAGAAGGGAATTGGTAACACCTTTTAGGGAGAGCCTGTTAGAGCCTCAGCACAGGGAAATGTCCCAACCAGAAAGGCCCCTTAACAGCAAGTGTTTGGCTTTTGAGGAGTGTGCCCAGTGTTCCCCAGGCTGGGCCTTGTTTGGGTGTGCCTGGCATACACCTGCCAGTTGTGTGTGTGTTTTGCCTCAAGGCAATACCTGGATAGCATAAGCACCACAGCTGCATGTGTATAGTTACAGGCTGTGTGTAAAGTAGCCCAGAATTAGCAGCAGCATGGCCAGGATGATGGTATGAACACAGTTACCTGTGAGGTAAATTCCACAGTGCACCCAGTCAGTATTAACTACCTCTGGGCTTCACCTTCCAGCTCTGTACTTACTGTGAAGGGATGTGAAGTTGAATGTAGGGGGTGGAAGAAATGATGCTGGTTGCAAAAGGTTTTCCTGAGGAGGAGCAGAAAGTGAAGTCCATCAGTTCTGTAAGCTGGCTTTCTGCAGCAGCAAGGCACATCTCAAGTGAAGAAATTCTTTGCTTGCCATTCTGCAGTTCTTAACTCTGCAAACTGCTATTGCCTGTTGCCTTTGTGAGAATAAGTACCTGTTGATAGAATACAATTAATTAATTAATACAATTGAGTAACCAGTAAGTTCTCCACTTTTACCCACTGGGAGGAAAAAGCAAACCCAAACAAATTAGAAAAGATCAATACTAGTTAAAAAAAAAAAAAAAAGGGGTGGCACCTAAGTGCAACTGTAAGTACCATAACTTTTTATCACACAGCTTTCAAAATATGCCTGATCATTTTGTGCAAATTTGTATTATGTTTCTATATAAACATTATTATTTACTTTCAGTTGAAGGAATTTTCATGTACTCATTTAAAAATGCTTTGCAGTTCAGCCTTGCTAGCTGAATGGTTAACTAAAATAATTGTGTATCAACTGCAAGATTAATGAAGTCTTTACTTCAAGTGCTTTTAAACTCCAAATTGGCTCTTCTGAACTAGAAGTGTTATGTTGGTTTTTTTTTTTTTCTTTCCTAAGTATTTTCTAAGACTGGTGGTAAATTGTTAGAAAGTTTGGGTATAATTATTTTCAGTTCTCTGTCAGCTGCTGCAGCAATGGTTTTCTTCATGAGAGATCATGCTTTTGAATGGTCTGGATAGAGCTGGTTTGTAACAATTTTTGGCAGAGCTACAATGCAGCTTTCACTTACGTGTTTTCTTCTAAAAGAAAATGCCATTTAGGTCCTGTAGTATTTTTCCACTAATATAGTGGAGAACAGTCAGAGTGTACTACTGAGTGATAGTAAATGTCTCCACTCCTCTTTGGTATTTTGGGGGTTTTATACAAGATAATGTGAGGAGAATACTCATGGTTTCAAATTTGTTAGCAAGAATCTGTTGTAACTGAACTAATCTCTTCAAGTATTTTGTCTTATTCTAATCTGTAAACAGGAATAATCTTTGGTATTAAAATTGGTGAGAAATGCTTACCAGAAAGCTATCTGTACTGGAAAAAACAGCAGCCATCTATGTTTATAGGTGATAAAAATAGCTTTTTTGGATAGTGTTCTCTGTGTGAATTTGTATTTAGATATGTCATCTGCCCCTCCTCCCTGCTCCCTCCCCTGAGTAACTCACCTGAGAAATGGCTTTAAGAAAACCCTTAGACAAAACAAAAGTGGTATTGAATAGTGATTTGTTGTTGATTACTTGCTGTGTTCTCTCTCTTCGGCAGAATTGGAAGGAATGGACTACTCCATTGCTTCTGACACACCAGAAAAGCATCTCTGAAATTGCAGCAGATGTGGAAGAAATGAATAATAAATATCAGAGAAATGACAGTGGCCTAGAGAGAGAGGGAGGAATGTGACATGCAGACTAACTGCATTTGGCTCCTGGCTCCTGTCAGATGATGAACCTTGGAGTCATTAACAGCATGATTTAACATATTTAAATAAGTTGCCTCGTAGAGGACCTGTGTGGGTTTTTTCTCTATGAAAGTGTGTACAAAGCCCTAGCAAGCATTGTCCAATTGCCATTGGTTAAAGTATCAAGAGACCTTTCTCCAATAAGTCAAACCTCGTGCTTGCTGAAAGCCATTTGTTCACCAGCCAAAAGACCATGTTTGTGCAGCAGGCTCCTTGCCTGTCTTGGGTTTTGCCTTTGTTAGTGAAAATGATACTGGTAGGGTCACCAGACAGTCAGTATGGGATGACACGAGCTGAAGCTCGTTAGCTGTCACTGCTGCGTGGTGCTGCTCTCCCCTTCCTTCCCTACCCCCCTGTTTCCTTTTCTGTACGTACACACTCATCTAGAAAAAGATCGGGGATTGCTTTTGCTTCTGGCTTATACACTGCTCCAGCAAGAGTGCACTTGATGAGCTTCCAGATCTAGTCCTGTTCTCAGCTGCTTCAGGACAACTCTGAGCACCCAGCTCTTGTCAGTGATCTGTCTCTCTATTCTTTCCCATCCTTCTAGATCTCCTTGTGTGCATTCTAAGCCCTCAGTACTGCTTGGTTATTTGGGCATTTTCTCCCCTTGTCCCTTCTTTTCTGCTCTCTTGTCCTCACAAAGAGCCTGGTCCTTTTTCTTGCTTATGGTATTCTGCTACCATGGATTTTAGATTCAAAGATTGTGCAGAATTTAACTAGCATCCATTTTGCCCTTCTTTTTTGAAACCCTTTGTTACTCCCTTGTGTAGCTTTGCCAGCTTCTTCCATTTAACCACACCCCACAAAATAGCTTAATTTTTTCGAGGAGGCCTGAGATGCGCATCAACAATTTTCCTCCATTGGTTGTCCTAGAGATGATGAGTGACCTGCCAGTGGCTCTGTCTGAGTCTCATCTCCCTGCTGGAGCTGTATTTGCTTATAGGTACAGCTATTAGCCCATTATTCTGCCTCTTACTTTAAGCCTCTTCTCATTTGGCTCCATTAAATCTTTGTGCAAACACGGGCTGTTTTCTGTATTCTATAATCTGTATCTCCTGGTTCTGATAATTTCACTCTCACGTTACTGCCCTTGTCTCCATCTTTCCCATTACTATTGGCTACACTGATTTCCTTTTACCAGGGGTAGTCCTGGATTTCTTGTCTCTCTAGGCTCCAGCAATTCGAGGGACCTTTTTCAGTGCTTTCAGCTATTGTTTGTGACCTGTATTAATGACAGTCGTTAACTGAACCTTCACTTAGTGAGCTTCCAAAATAAGTATCCTGTGTACTGGGCAAATCAAGGCAATCCAGGGAGGTGGTTGAGGCCCCATCCCTGGAGCTATTCCAGGTGAGGTTGGCCAAAGGCTCTGAGCAGCCTGGGCTAGTTGAGGGTGTCCCTGCTCCCTGCAGGGGGCTGCACTAGATGCCCTTTGGAGCTCCCTTCCAGCCCTAAACATTCTATGATTCTATGAATCCCTAAAAGTTCAGGATCTTTCCCAGAATGGTGTTACTGGTTTTTACCTTTATATGACACAGATTTACTACCTTCAGGTTTCCTGAGCATCTTGATCTGCACCTGATCTAAGCAAGAGGTTGAGAAGGTCCCTTGCAGTCTAAGTTATTTTGTGACCCTATGATGATTTTTATGTTTTGATAATTCTCAAGCTATTGCTTCCTTTTGATTGCTCCAGTGTTTGGAGACTGAGTAGACAAGTAACATAGTCCAGTTTGATTATTTGTTGCTCTTTTTTTTTGAGTTGGCCTGGCCTGCCTCAAGCTTGATGGGTTTCTAGTGTAAAGAAGGGAGTGGTAAGAGTAGAAACTATTATTAATCAGGACAAGAAAATACCAGAAGCATTATGGATGGAAGCAGACAGTGACAGAACAGGGGTATCTCCATCCAGTCTCTGATAAGCAGGTAACGGAGCCATACTAGAAGCAGTTTTTCAGCTGAACCTCATAGTTGGCAGAGAGGAGGTGTTCTGGTGCTGGTTCCTGAGGAGCTGTGCTGAGCAGCAGCCCTTTGGCAGAGGAGCCAGTGGCGGGAGGTGTTCTGGTGCTGGTTCCTGAGGAGCTGTGCTGAGCAGCCCGGCGGGGGGAGCTGCGCTGAGGCGGCCACGGGAGGGCGCGCGGAGCGCGGGAAAGCCGCAGCCCTGTCCTCTGCGCGGCCGCTCTTCATGAGGGGCTGGAGGTGCCCGAATCACGCACCCCGTGGCCATCCCGCTTTGCTCCCTTCAGAATCCCGAGAAAGTGCTGCTTTGGAACAGTCGTATGGTTAGGGTTCCGTTTGAGGCACGTTGCTGTTGTGTCCGTAGCCGTGCCGTGTTCCGTAGCGGGTTTGCCCTGTGCCTGCAGATGGGTAGAATTTGCCACCAGTTGGTGCTTGATGCAGCGCCAGTGAAATTGCTGAAGCACGGCTGGAAACGTTGGCACTCGCTGGGTTGAGTCTGTCTGGTGTCCACACTTTCAGAGATGATCTAGTGAAGGACACGAGTCACCTTTTGGTTTAGGGAGTTCTTTGTTCTGTCCTGTGGAGTTTCCTTCAGTGCTGGTTCCCCTTCAGAAGGGTTAATACCCCTGGCTGCTTTCCAGGCACTTTATCAGAGATTTTATTGGCAAGTCAGACTCCATCTGGCTAAAGAAGGATTAGAAGCTTTGCTGTTGCAGAATCCCTTGGAGTGCAGGTGTACTCACTCTTACCTGTTCAATGGCAGCTTTGCAGGCTGCTGCACCCTGAGAATGGTTTCATCTCTCCAGTGGGTCTGTGCAGCTTGCAGGAGATACCCTATTATCTCGTAGGTACCTTTGAGCAGCATGTTAGGAAGATAAAAGCATTTGATAAGAAGTGATGGAGACAGGATTTTTGGATATTTTTAATTTCATTTTCTGCATCTTTGTGCATGAGAAGGTCTCCTGTTGGCCAGTTGCTTTGAGCTCAGGTGAGAAATTTTGCCAGGTCAGGGCAATGCTCAGTCATAAGCATTTTTACACTGCCACTCATGTAGAGGTAGCAAATATGTTTGTTTTAGGAATATACCAGTTGTAGGCATTATGACTGTGTACATTAATAAACAAGTTGGTGAGATTCAGCAGAGATTTCTTCCTCAGGGACTGACAATTCAATAATTATTCATCCTGCTTTTTTCTGCACTTTTTTTTTTTCGGAAGCATGAGAGACTGGATTTGATGAATTTTTGATGTGATATGACAGTTCTTGGACATAATCATTTATTAAATGGGTTACCTTGAGCATGGATATGATTATTATTGTGCTGAGCTTTCCTAACATTTATGATTATGTATTTCTATCATGTATACATGGGACCTGGTAATAGGAATAGTCTATGCATATGAGTTGTAAAATGAAAATAATCTTGCTGGTTTAGGAGCACAAAGGAGTGATTGTGCCAGATGTGTTTGTGGTGCTGCTGTCCATGGTGTAGTGCTGCAGTAACAGCCTCTGGGGGTTCTGTGCTGGCACGACCTCTTAGGAATAAACTCACCTGGTTTACCTCCTTATTAATGATATCATCTCAGATCTCACTTGTTTTAATCAGTGAAGTAACTGAGTAATTAGTGTGGGCAGACTTGTGCTGTAGATTAACAGATTAAGTGAAAGCTGTGATTTTGCTCTCTCCTTTTGTTTTCATTAAATGGATGATTCATCAATCTATTCTTCTTGCCTTTTTCATGCATAGTAACAGATACTGAAGTATTTTGGTTATGAAGATTGTCAGCAGCACTTCTAGTCAAACTTGAATGAGGCACAATGAGTGTTGTATTAGTGGGGACATTTATCTGAATACCTGGTAGCTTTTGACACAATTATTACTACATTGTTACGTGGTTTTATTACTATACGATTACATATTGTCATTATTACTATATTACTAAAAATATTCCCTGCCTTTTTGTCTTAATACAGCAGTGTAAGACTGGAAACATCTGGGCTGAATGGACTTTAGCATCAAAAGAAGCTCTCAACTGTTAACTCAAAAAATCAACTACATCAAGATGAAGCAGGTACCGGAGATCCTGGGAAACGCCAACGGGAAAAGTCAGAACTGCGAAGTGAACCGCGAGTGTTCCGTCTACCTGGGCAAAGCACAGCTTTCTGCCACCCTGCAGGAGGGGGTCATGCAGAAATACAACGGCCACGAGGCTCTCCCCTTTATCCCAGCTGACAAACTGAAGGATCTGACCTCGCGGGTGTTCAACGGCGAGTCGGGGGCCCAGGACGCCCAGCTGCGCTTCGAGCCCCAGGAGATCAAGGGGGTTGGGACACCACCCAACACTACTCCCATCAAGAATGGCTCTCCGGAGATCAAGCTGAAAATCACTAAAACCTACATGAATGGAAAGCCCCTTTTTGAGTCTTCCATTTGCGGAGACAACGGCGCAGATGTGTCTCAGTCGGAGGAAAACGAACAGAAGCCAGCAAGCAAGGAGAGGAGGAGCAGGAAAAGAAGCATAAAATATGACTCCTTACTTGAGCAGGGTCTTGTTGAAGCAGCGTTAGTATCAAAGACTTCAAACTCCACTGAAAAGAAGGTAGTACCTTTTGGTTTTCTTTCTTTTCATTCTTTTGTCAGGTTTGTTAATTGTACTGTGTGCTGTGTCCAGTTCTGCTCTCCCCAGTTCAATAAGAACAGGGAACTACTGGGGAGGGTTCAGTGCAGGGCCACTAAGGTGATTAAAGCCTGGAGCACCTACCACATGAGGAATGGCTGAGGGAGCTGGGTCTGTTTAGCTTGGAGGAGACTGAGGGTGATCTTACCAATACTTACCAATATCTAAGGGTGGGTGTCAGAAAGATGGGGCCAGGCTCTGCTCAGTGGTGTCCAGTGACAGGACATGGGGCATGGCTCAACCTCAACAGGAGGAAATACTTCTTCCCTGTGAGGGTAAGAGAGCACTGGACAGGCTGTCCAGGTGGAATTCCTGTTTCTGGACACTTGCAAGAGCTGCCTGGACTTGTTCATGTGTGATCTACTCTAGGTGACCCTGCTTTGGCAGGAGGGTTGGAGCAGATGATCTGTAGAGGCCCCTTCCAGCCCCTGCCAGCCTGTGATGCTGTGATTTGGTTTGTTCATCTACTAACCTTGCAGTTTAGAGATGGCCTATTCCCATTGGAGCATGAGGTATTCTAGCTTCCTAATAAACAGATGTTTCAGGGGAAAAAAACCACCCTATTTCTGTATTCTGGGTTCTGAATTAAAGAAAACTGTACTCAGGTGTCAGCTGGCTGATAAGCAAGGCTGTTTTAGATTCTAGTCCCTATCCTTGTCACCTGGAAAGAGCTGGTTTTGCTTGCTGTAACCTAGTGAATGTATTGATTGGGAAGGTCTAGATGCAGCAATTAAATGGCATTAACTCTTGTGGTCACACTCATCTGCTTTTTCCTTATTTTAAAGGCAGAAATGGAAGTTTCCCCTTCTGTTTTTTTTTTGTTGTTGTTTGCTTTTAGTGGTAAATATGAATGCTGCTGGGAGCTCCCCCCCTGCTTTATTTAGTTTTGTTGCCAGAAACATGATTTGCAATCATTTTATCTTGGAGGAGGAAACCTACATGGCAGGGATACTTGTAGACATGTATTAAGTTTATCTTGGAGTAATTCAGAATACTGTTGTATCACAATGGTAGACCTTAATGAGTGTTTGACTAGTGAACATGTCCTGTTTTTACTTGCCTTGAATGTGAAATATATGTTATGATTTTCTGACAGCTGCAGGTTTACTAGTTAGTATTGATTCCTACTTCTCTCAGGGTCACATGCAGAGAAGAATCACACACATGGTTGCTGTAATACTGATTTTATATACTCCTGTTTTCATTAAAACTACTTAATATATTATTCATCCTAGAATGATCAATAGTGATGCCTTCAGGAATGTTATTAAAGAGTTTGTTTTCTTTAATTTTGTTAAGGAGAATATTTTTACACTGATTGGTTCAAGCTTTTCCAAATTGCTGCTCAGAGGTAAAAAATATGGGCACAGGCCATAGTTGGAGTAATTGTCCTTTTCATTGTTAATGAGGATAAATTGGACTAACAGGTGGTTTATTTATTAGCATCAACAATTCCAGCATATTTGTGTAGGTTTTTGTTGTTGGTGGTGATTTTTATTTTGTTTGTGTGTGTGTGGTTTTTGTTGTTTTTGAGAAAGAGGAGGCAAAACCATTTACATGGTTTATTCTGAAGCTTTTCACAGTAGTTGTTGGGTAAGGGTGGCCTTTAATTTCTCCTGGTGAGCCATTCATTGAAGATTAAAAGAAAGTCTGGCTTCCCTGAGTTGTCTTTCAGCCAGAAATGGTTAGGAGAAAGCCATGTCAACACTGCTTCCCAGGGTGGTAGGGGCTGGATGGCAGGAGAGTGATGGAGTTCCTTGCTCCAGTGCCAAAGCAGTGAGCTGCTGAACTACCAGCTCAGGACACCCACCTGCTTCAGCCCAGGCTTGGCAATACTAGAACACTAGGTTTTTCAAAGCACTAGAACCAGAGGGTCATGTTTGTTTTTGTTTTTGGTTTTTTTTTTTTCTGTGGTGTTATTTTTTTTCTCTGTTTATATATTTGTTTTTTGTTGTTTGGTTGGGTTGGTTTGGTTGTTGTTTTTATCTAGTGTACTCCAAAGGAAAAGCATTTGAAGGTTACAAGATACTGTTTATTATATAAATCCTTCACTGTAAAGTGTCTGGGGCTTTTCTCTTTCCAGGGTGGGTTTGCAACTGCAGGTTTAAAATAAAGGAAGAAAAACATAATGTAGGGAACACACTGGAGATTTTTCAAATGTCTGTGCACATGTAAGTTAGAGATATACTGGTGTTCTCTGTAATTATAACTGTAATGGCTGTTTGGTTTCAAGCCCCTGCTCTAGCTGTTACTTCAGCAGCAAATGGTGCATCATACTGTGAGTTTACATAGCTGATTGTGGCTGCAAAGTGGAAGTTAGAGAAATAGCTGATTAATTTGGCACTTGGATATCTTTTTATTGTAGCTTACAAGTTAGTGTAGAACCTGTTTGTCTGGTTTTATTTCTGGACTGGTTTCTCAGTTTCCTATTGTCCAAGCTCTTACTCTTTTGATTTAGCAGCAAATGCCATGGTTCAAATGCTGCCTTTTGTGCAGGTAATTCCATCTGTGTTTGATGGGCACAGCAGATTGCCATCTTGCTGAGGTGAGGGGCATATCATCTAACATCTGTCCCAGTGCTCTGCTCTTGGCTTGTCCTGTTGTTGGGGTGTTTTCTGTTAAATGAAGGCAGTTGAAAACTCGACCCACGAGTCGGTTTTAATTGGGAATAGATGTGATCTGCTCAGCTCTGACCTTACCTTTCCGTTGAGACTCCTGAGGATGTCATTCTCAGGATGAAGGATAGCCAAGCTGGGGTTCTTTCCTCCCTCCCCTCCTCTCTTTCACCCTTCTCAGTCCCACCCCCAGTATCTCTGAGTTTACTTTCAAATCCAGGCCTCCCTGAGAAGCCCTGGCTTAGCAGTGTGCATGCCAGGGTGCAAGGGGAGGGTGGCTGGACACCACCCCCAAATGGTCCAGGTGGATGGTGGGAGGTATCCCCTGTGGGCTGCTTTGGGAGCTGTTTTTGTCAATACTTGCAACACTGCTGGTCAGGAAAGAGGACTTACCCTAGATTGTTCTCCTGTTTGGAGGAGAATGGCAGCAGTTGAACCTGATCTACTCACCTGAAGTCTGATCTCTAGAGCAACCCAGAGTTTCTGTCTGGAAAATAGACTGTAGATCTGCAGCTCTCAGGCTGGTGCTCCCAAAGCAGCTCTGCTCTCTCCCCCTAAGCAAGCTCAGCACGTGAAGCTGGCACATTTGAGCTTTGGGCACTTTGCTCTTGTGCCCAGGCTTCCTGGCATCACTTCCCAGCATGGGTGGGGCAGCTCAGAAAAGCAGCAACCCTGTGTCCAGCAACCCTGTGTCTCTCCATGCTGCCAGACTTCTGCCCTTGTGTGTAAAAGTGACTGAGTTCACTGCACTTTCTGCATAAAACTGTTGCTTCAGTACCTAATATGTAATTATTTTTTTTTCTCCCTCTCTTCATAAACATATTGGTGGAAGAATCCATATCAAATCTGAAAGAATATCTGGAAGTGATGACAAAAATGCTTTAGCAGAATAGTTCTGCCAGGTTGGATTGGGAAGTCATTAATTCAGCACCTTGGCTTGGGGGTGAGGTTGTAGCCCTGGCAGATCCTGGAGTGATGCTCTTTGAATACATTGACCCTCCAGCACTTGGTGACTCAGAGGTTTCTAGAGCTGGTCACTTTGTATTTACTAGCTGTGGGTGGCTAGGTCTGTGGAACTCAGCTTCTTTTTGCATTCATGACACAGGACTTTCTTTTAGGCACTGTGGTGGACATGAGAGGTCGAGTCCAGTGGTGAGCTGGGCATCCTCTGCAGGAGCTGACTTGCCTCTGCCTTTCAGGAGTGCATTGTGCCTCTCAGTGCAGTTGGGAGGCTAATGATGCTTTCTTGGTTTAATTGGTTTTTAAGTTCCCCAGACTTCTCAGTCATCCCACTAGTGGTGTCATGATGTAAATGAAGGTTGGCATCTCAGCACCTCCTCTTCACCACGTTGTATTTATTGACTGTTACTGCTTGGTGTGACAAGGAATTAGCTCTTTTCACTGCTTTTCTTCTGATGCTCTGCTCAGTGTCCTCCTGAACTAAAATAGAGCATGTTTCACTTCTGTGTTTAGCTGACAGATCTACAGGTCAGGGTTATGTTACTTGGATGGATTTACAGGCAGTTTTGGGAGGCTTCAGTGATCCATACCAGATGGCATTTTTGGCCCTTAAAGCCCCCTTTTGTCGAGAAAGAAAGATACTTTTTAGTAACCCTTAGGCAAAGTAGTGAAAGCAAAATATTTTGCTCTGTCTTGGAACAGCTATATCAACCTCCTTTACGAGTTTCCTTGTTCTGGAGTGGATTTCATGTAGGGCACATGAACTTTAGGACCTCCAGAAGAGGCCTGTGTTTACTGACACTAGTTTTCTGTTTGTCTAGTACTGTATTTCCTTATCCTCCTGTTATAAATAAAGAAATCCAACAGGACTAACATTTATATTTATATTTCTGCCCTTTTTTTTCTTCATTTTCAAATAAACAAAGTGCCTGCAGGAGCTGTTCCCTTGTGCATCTTAAAATGGGCAGTAGCTGAAAGTGTGAGTTGTCAGTAGTGAGGAATTTCCTTCTCAGAAAGACAGTTCATAAAACTGCCTTCCTTTGGAAGCCCAGGGCAGGAGGGAAAACTGGATGTTGCTCAGGCTGTTAAACACACCCTACTGCAGTTGTGTGGAGAAGGGAGGTGAATCTGTGGCCTCACAGCAGAAGCTATTGCTGGAAAAGCTTGGGTTTGTTTCTTTATTGTTGTTTTGGGGTATTTTTGGTAAACAGATGTCAACATGAGTGTGTGTTCAGGGTGCTTGTGCTGAAGAGAGCACTTGGATCATAGGCTTCATGACATTTTACTGCCCTGTTGGAATATTCATATGGGGTTAGGGCTTTTCTGGTTGGTTTTTTCTACATCCTTAGTTTTTCTCAGCTACCAAGAGGAGGAGATCTGTTTAGAAGTGCTTGGGGAAAACTCTCCCACTGAGTCCTGCAGGGGCAGAGGAGATCTCTAAGGGAAGATGCAGAGTCTGATCTTGAAAGGTTGTGAATCCACTGTGCCTGCAGATGCTAAATCCAGGGGGGATATCACACCCTGAAAGTCTGTAGGTATGCTGAGATGATCAGGCTTTCACTCTGCTCTCCTGTGTGAAATTCACATGGGAATCAGTCAGAAATCAGTGATTCTCATGGCTCTGCACTCATGCCTTGCATCCACAGTGTTTTCTGCACCCCAGTACTGCAGCAGAACTTTAAACTTCTGTGAGTGGGTGAAGGTTAAAGAAGTTGGATGTGGGCAGAAATCTTTTTCTAATAACACTCAGAATAAAAGAAATTTTCATTCATTCTGATCAAGCCTTATCTCATTTAAATTTCTGAAACATGGAACCTTTCCATAATAAGCCACTGCAATTTAAAAGGTCATCTAAATGTAAATGCAGAAATTCAGTGAAACAACAGAAAGAAACTGCTCTCCACATTTTTTCAGATTGAGGGTTGGGAAATGTTCCAGAACTTGCATCTTACTGGGTCTGTCTGTGAATGATTGAATCTGTTACTCTTCAGCTCTTAACTCTGAAAAAAAAAAAGGTATTCCAGTTACTAAAATACTATGTTAAGTGTATTTCTAAAATACTAGCTCATATGCTAGTGTGAAGGAAGATTGCTGATTTGGATAGACAGATTTGTTTTTAAATGTAGAAGTGGCTTTTTTTGTTCTGTTTTATAGCTTTACCTTCTAAACACATGAAAAAAAAAATCCTGATTGCAGCAGGAAGATTCCAACTTTGGGTCTTCTGCAGATGTAACTCCTCACACTGACAGATTTGTTCCCTTTCAGTAACAGAAGAAGTGGGTAATGAGAGAGGAGAAGGTAATTTGCAGGAATACCTTTCTTCTAATTGCTCTCAAAATCTAATTTGGAAAGCTGTAATTACATCTCTGGCTTGGTACAAAACAATTAGAAATCTGCAAAAGTAAGAAGCCAACCTCAAGTGTAGTTTTGCTCTTTTTTTGTTGTTGCTGTTCCCCACGAGCCTCTCGTGTCCTGTTTTCCTTCAGTCTTCATCTCATGCACAGTATATCCATGTTTTTCACAGTGAAAAAACTTAATTCTTAATACATAGTTACTTGTGTTTTACTATCTAAATGTACTCCCTCCACACTGAAGAATGTGGGAGACCTTTGGATAAACATGAGACCTCTAAGGACTTGTCCTTGTGAGATAAACAGATTTACTAGAACATGTTGGGGCTGAATGGAAAATGAGAGCAGAAAGGGAGATACCAGACACCTGCAGGTTGTTCAGTATGTCCAAAGGAGGCTGTTTACTGTCCTCACTGAATGCTTATCTTTATTTTCTCCAGCATTCCATTCTAGGGGTGTATTCTTCATCAGTTCTCAGCACTGTGCTTTTCTAATCCCTTTTGTGACACTTTGCAGTGAGATGGAAGGTTGTTTTAATGGTTTCAGTAGCCATCCAAGTTTGTAAAGTGAGCTATAGTAGCTTTTTGATGCTTTGGGTAATTAGCAGTGATCTTGAGGGGTTCTAATTCCTTGCATACATTTGCATCCATGCACAGATATTCAGACTAGTTGATGCCAGTAGCATTGCTGCCTCTGATGAGTGCAGCTTCCTTCAGTCTGACAGCACTCACACAGCCTCCTGGGTGTTTTCCCTAAATAAAAAATACCCTTGTTTATTAAACATCATGGTGTTTTCCTAACAGTCTATAGGAAGGATACTGCCCTTAGATGAATTTTCCTTTGGTCATTTTCAGATGATTTTATGGTGTGTTCTCATCTCATCACAGCCATTAGTCAGACCAGGACTAAACTGAAACAGATTGGATTCTTTGATCAGCTGTAAGCACAGTGAATGAAATACCAATGTTTTCTGTGACCAAACCATTTCTTTGGGCTGGCAGAATGCTGAGAGCAGTGTAATAAGTTCTCATCAGTCTGCCTGTCACTCACTGCTCATGGAAGTGCTGAGAGAAAGGGCAAACCAAAAAGGGAAGAGGAAGGACATAGTAAGTTTTGTTTTCATTTTTTGGTCCTGCTCAGCCTGTTGCAGCTGCTGGCACAGATGAGTTTTAAGGATGCCTCTTCAGGGCATCATTTCTCACAGAAGATCTCAGTTTAATAAAGGAATCACTCCATTCCACACTCCATACCCCCCTCTGGACAAAATTAGCTCAAAATCCATCTCCCTGCTTTTCAGAGCAAGTCTCTGATGAGGGTATGAATCCAGAAAGTCCAGAATGTCCATGTCTGACACACTGAGGAGTGCAGAGGGCCTGCTATGCAGGGCTAGAACTGGTTAAGAATGGGACTCATCACCTGCATGCCCAGTTCCTTTTTTTCTGTACCCCTTTGGAACTGGAGTGGTGATTCCCTGCAGAGTACAACTGTCTCAGAGAAGCTCCAGCTCTCATGAGAACACAGATGCCATCAGGAGACTGGGTGGCAAGTTTATCCTTCCTTCCTCCTGTACCATCCCATCAAGAATGAAAAATCTCAACCTGGACACTGAACTAAAATCTGTGCCTCTAACTGTCTTCCAGTAGATGACACTTGGGATGCTTTTAAATAGTGGATTTCATGTTAGGGCTGGAGCATTCAGTATTTAAACAGTTTAAATACTGAAATATTTACTGCTCTGCTGGCTTCTTTAAAAACAAAACGTTTTTGAGAGGAATCCTTGAGGACACTGTTGGTGTCCTACAGCTGCTTGTCTCAGGAGTACATCTCAGGATCTGTTGAGATACCTATTAAATAGACCAGAGCAATTCCCAGGATGAGAAGATCAAACTAAGCCAGAATGCTGTGAGAAAGTCAGATGGAAGTGAGCCAGTTCATGGTGGTATTTTTCTGTGTGTTTAAACAAACTCACAGGAGAGCTGTTAAAAAAAAGAGAAAACATCAACATGTGTCTAGAATGCTGTGCTGTATTTTGTCATTGTTATAAAGTCTGCATTTTCTCCAGAAAGCCATGCAGGCATTGCATGGATCACCCTGCAGGCTGTGCAGCCAGCTCCAGGCTGCAGCTCCCTGACACTGCCTGTGAAACAGGGGACTCGGCACAATTCTGAGTCACTGAGACCTCTGAAGAGCTGGGTGAAAACATCATCACCCCCCTGTTTGGTTTGCATGCTGCAGTCAGTTTGTGTGTGTTGGGATTGATGGTTTTCTGGGTCTGTATTTCTTAATTCTCAGATTCTGAGTGTGTCATGTTTAACAGCCAGAAAGGAGCGTTTGCCTGTTCACATCTGCTTGGAATCTTTGCTGTCTGTTGAGTGTTGGACTTGAGGCAGGCTCAGTGGGAGGGGTTTTGACAGTCCTGGAGAATCTTAGAGAGCCAAAACTCTTGTAGCATGGGAACATGACTGGCTGGAGGCACATGAACCCAGTCTGGATTCATCAGCAGAGCTGAGCCACTGCTTGGGTAACTGTCAGTGACAGTCAGGGACAGAGCAGCCTGAGTGTTCACCAGGCACAGCATTAAAAGCTTCAAGGAAAGATGTTTCCCAATGCATTAAGCTTTAGGTTTTTTGATTGGATGTGCCTCTGTGTTTGAGTAGCAAAAAAACCTCCATGTTGTTTCAGCACAGCAAAGGTTTTTGTTGTTTGTGTTTGGAAAAGAGAGTGGTTAGTTATGGTGGTCTTCTTTGGATTTAAAAATCTATACAGGGTGACCTGAATACTCTGATTCAGCAAAATGCTCCAAATACTTGCTTTCACATTCTAGATTTCTGGTCTCTTAAAAGGGTTCTTTCTCTTGCCTCTTGTAATTAAATAAACAGAATTATGCTCCAGCTCTAACATGAAATCCACGGCAAGCCCAGAGTTCCAGGCAACCTTCTGCACATTGACTGCTGCTACACAAGGTTGAAGACATAATGTGTTGCTCAGAAACTGAGAAGAGTACAAAGTGCTTGTCTAGATAAAGGTGTTCAGAGAAGCAGAAGAGATGAAGCCAAATAGGCAGGTGTAGCTACCTTCATGAAATGGTTTTAGTGAATAAATGTCTGTGTCACTGAACTGTCATGATGCAGTAAAAACGTGTGTCTGTCACAGTGGAACACAGGCTCCCTTGGAATGCAGTCTATCCCTTCCAGTGGAAATAGGGCTGTAATTGTTTTCCAGTAGCTAAAACAGTGTTAGAGCAGCAGCTGAGTGTGCAGAGACTTTACTGCTGGAGCTCGAACAGAAAACAGCTTGGGAAAGGGTGTGGGGAAGGGTTCCTGTCACAGAGTTTCAGCATGCACAAGGGCAGCTGAAAGATGCAGCCTCTGGGGCTCATTAACTGGGTATTCCTGTAGTTTCTGTTCAGACATAAACACAGTATTCAGTCTGTTCTAGTTCGGGATTTCTTCTTATTTGTTTTAAATCCAAGAAGATGTTTGTGTGTATAGTGCTTAACTTGATTAATAATACTCTGTGCAGAGCAAGGTTGGCTCTCCCCCATCTATAACCAGTGCTCAGTTAATGTGTTTAAAATTAAAGTAAGCCTTCCTGATGGTCTCTGCAGTTATTTGAAAAGAGAAAGGCAAACCACAGCTTCTTTGCCAATACTTTTGACTAAAACCAAAAATATAAGTGGAACTTGGATTTTTTTTTTTTTGTGAGAGAACAAAAATGATGACTTAAAGTTTTTATTACACATGAAATATGATTATTGCTTGTTAGCCAACATTAAAAAGCTTTTTATTCTGTGAAACTATTTCTTATTTCTCTCCTTCCATTACCACTGTGTGTCTTTATATGTAATGAGAATGTCTGACAGAACACAAACTGCAGCTTGTTTATTTCTGTGCTGTGTAGTAATCCCAGTGCATATCTGAAGAAAGGTGGTGATCGTTTTTTGGGTGTTTTTCTGTTTGTTTTTTCTTCTTTAAAGGCTCCTGCTAAGAGAGACCCGACTCAAAGTACCATCAAAGAAGACAAAATCCACCTGTTGAAGTATAACATAGGAGATCTGGTGTGGTCAAAAGTGTCTGGTTTTCCATGGTGGCCATGTATGGTTTCTGCTGATCCTGTTCTCCATGCCTACACCAAACTCAAAGGTATGTCAGTGATGCTGCTCAGGCTGAGCAGTGCACAGGCTGTCCCAGCCTTGGAAACTCTCTCTTCAGAAAGCACTGGCACATGGTTGCAACCTGAAGTTAATTTAGCAAAGCATTTTCTTGTTTGGCATTTAACTGTTGGGGTTTTCTGAGTTTTATTTTCATGTCAAACTTCATAGAGTAAGAAGACTTCTCCGGGGCTGCTCAGAATTCCAAGCCTGATAAGTGGGTTTTTGCAAGGCCAGCCAATTGTCCCAGTAACTGGAGCAGCTTGTCCAAGTCTGGAAGTGTGGAGAGCAACCTGAGTGGTACATCACATACATGTGGTTTGCATTTGCAGGGCAGAAAAAGAGCTTTCGACAATACCACGTCCAGTTTTTTGGAGATGCCCCGGAGCGAGCCTGGATATTTGAGAAGAGCCTTGTGCCTTTCAAAGAGAAAGACCAGTTTGAGCAGCTGTGCCAGGAAAGTGCCAGGCAGGCCCTCACTAAAGCTGAGAAAATCAAGGTAAGGGATGAGAGGGGCAGCTCTGCTGCTGCCACAGCTCTGGGCAGGTACAGGGGGGTTCCGGAAAGCTCCAAAGCAGCTGGTTCCACAGCAGGTGGTGGCCTCGTGGGCACTCCCACAGAGCAGGCTGGTGTGCCACCTCTGTCCCCTGCTGGCATCCAGCCCTCCTGCTTTGCACCTCTGGAGCCAGCACCAGTGGCCACGGTCACATCCCAGTGCCCGCGTTCCGACTGTACCCCACGCTGAGTTTGGGGGCTGTTTGGTGTTCTGGTGGTGCCTTGGGGTCCAGAGTGGGTGGATTTCTCACCCTGCCTCCTTCTCCTTGCAGATGCTGAAGCCTGTGTCAGGGAAGCTGAGGCCCCAGTGGGAGATGGGGGTCAAGCAGGCGAGCGAAGCGGTGGGCATGGCGGTGGAGGAGCGCAAGGCCAAGTACACCTTCATCTATGTCAGGGACAGGCCTCACCTCAACCCTCGGGTGGCAAAGGAGGTTGGCATTGCCGTGGAGCCTTTGGAGGAGACAGAGGAGTCCTCTTACTCACACCGAGAGACCGCCCGCAACCTGAAAGCTGGGAAGGAGTCTGGCATTCCCAACAAGAGGAGGAGAAGGACATCAAAATGGTCTGCCACTGAGGAGGCACAAGAAAGCAGTCAGTTGGGGACTAAGAATACCACTCCTCAAAAGTCATCTGAACAGGCAGAATCCAAAAGAGGGATGGGCTCCCCTCTCAGTAGAAAGAAAACTCCAGCCTCCACCCCACGGAGCAGAAAGGGCGACGCAGTCTCCCAGTTCTTGGTCTTTTGCCAGAAGCACAGAGATGAGGTTAGTGTCTCCTACCTGCTCCTCTTGCTGATTGACTCTTCTCTTTCCTGCACTTGGCTTTTGTCAACTAAGGAAGTTTTGTTGCTTGTTACTGTGGAGTCCATCATAATCTGGGCTTGGTGAGGTATGCTTACACTAAACCAGGCTAGGCAGGAACAGAGGGAGAAGGGAAAGTAGATGAGAAATACAAGCAGGATTGTGATAATGCCATTGTACTTTAAACATAAATCATGACAGCATCCTCCTACATAATCTAATACTCCTTTAATGTATGTAAAATACAGTAGATATACTGTTCAGGCAAAGGTTATGCTGTTTATGGCAGTGTACTCCTAGTTGGTTTCTGCATTCCTGCTGAAGATGTGGCTCAGTTCCTTCAGTGTGTTCCTGTCTCTTTGAACGTCTCAAAAACTCCATTTACCTACCTAGAGTCTTGTGCCAAGCTTCAAAAGAAGCCAGTTACCAAAGCTTGTGAAAATCAATGGCAGTGTGCAGTCTGCTGAGACTGAAACAGGTCCTCTTGAGAGGACTGCACTCCAGGACAAGGTAGAACAAAAACATAACCTTCGTACTAACATTGCTTAGGAGGACTGTTGGAAGTATAAAAAGTGCTGCTGTTCTAGCTCATGACTTGAAAATCAAGAGCATGATTTGTCTTCCTTACAGCCCTCTGCTCCATTTGCAGCAGGATGGCAGGCACTGAAGGGAGCACGAGTTGTCATGTTCTCCTGTAGTTGTACTGTTCCATAAATACCCCCAGAAGGGACTTAGTGCTTCATTTGTCACACTCTTCAGCTACTGAATGGTTGACTTCATCAGAGGGTATTTTTTAAATGGAGAGCATTGGCAGTTGAGTTTGCTGGCTCCAGCAAGGAAAAGGTTTTGTAGCCAGACTGTGAAACACAGATGGTTAACTATCCATTATGGAAAGCTGTATGGGCAAATCATACAGAGTTCTATTTCCAGTTCTTCTCTAAGTAACCTCTTTTGTGTAGTGGCAAGGGGGAATTTCCTTGGCCTTTAATGTAGGTAGCAAGAAGTCTTGTGCAATATTGAGGGACATGAAATTCTTTCTCTGGAAGAAATGAGGTTATTATGTCTGGTTTTATGGACTCTTAGCCAAACACAACCTAGCACAGAAGAGACATGCTGAGTCTCTGATGTTATACTTCTATTTTCTGGGCCAGTTATCAAGCTTGATTCCTCACTATGGTTATACTGTAATTCTCAAGCTAATAGGTGGAAAATATGAAGACTGTTACCATATTTGACACTGAGGAGTTGCTTTGTCTTCGGTGTCCTTTTGGCAAACCAAAACACTTGCATAAGCTTGAAATCCACACAGCTGATGGTGGTTAATGTCACACAGAGGTTGGAGTAGAAGTGAGTTTCAGAACACTACAGGTAGTTGGAGGAGGACATTCTGCCATTCCTGCCTGCAGTGCCTTTAATGGGCTCAGTCTCCATGCCTGCAAGGGAAGGTGGAGATGGTATGCAAATATTCCCAGTTCTCCATGAGGCTTCTGTGGTTCCAGCAGGCATGGTTTGCTGTCCCCCCCAGGGTGCTTTGTTACTGGTGTAGGTGTTCTCATACTTCATCAAGGCTGAAAACCAGACCTGGTTTTGAGCTGCTCGTGTCAGTGCCATCTGAGAGTTTAGTGGGTGGCTCCTCCAGCATTTTAATGTAGAAACTTTTATGACAGCAACACTGTGGCTCCAGAAGAGTCTGTCTGGCTCCCAGACTTAGGAATGGATGGAGGTGAATGGGAAGGAATGAGTGAAGACTTAGCTTTTGGGGCCTCTGATAATAATAGTGAGCTTTCTGCTTTTAAGAGCTGTTTCTGCTGTGTCTTGCTTGGGCTTTTGTAAAGTAGTCATATTGATGTACCAGTCTGATGTTATTAATCACTGCTTTTTGTGTTACTCTTTCTGGGGCCAGGGGGATGAGGGATATTTGCAATAGCAGAAATGAAGGAGAGCTGCTGGCAGGCTGAGTGAGCTGCTGGAAAGCACTTGAATGATTTAAGAGGCCTGCTTCCCTGAGGGAGGAGCTGAAAGCTCAGAGCACTTTCATGGTTGTAGTGACACATTAAGTATTTTGTGCTGTTACCAAAGGAGTAAAGATGTATTTTGTACTACTGGCATTTTTATGTGCTTCCTCTGTGAGCTGTAACCATAGTACTCCTTACAAGGGAGCATCTGACTTGAGATTAAAGTAAGAGGCAGATGGCTTTAATGTTATATTAATTCATTGATTGGGGCCACGCATCTATTTTCAGGTTAATTAGGAAATAGTTTCAGTAGCAGGGTGTGCAGTTGAAGGCAGATTTCTGCATGTGTAAGGAGTTGTTGAACATCAGGACACCTGAGTGAAGGTGATGTGCTTTGCCTGCTTAACTAGAACATGCCTGGTCTAATTACCATGTTTTCCACACCTCTACTGATAAAGATCTTCCAAGGATTATGTAGCACAGTTGATCTTAGTATAAGTACCTGGGAGAAGTGATGATTTTCATCTCCATCAGAGTATCTGCTGCCTCATTTCCAGTGTGTGTGTGCATGTGGGGCTGGATGCTGCAGCAGGAAGGCTTTGGAGAAGGCTGCTGGGTGTTTTCTTTGGCACAAGGATCATGAGCCTCTTCTGCTTGTCATTTCACAGCTCCACAGCCTCCCAGTCAGCTGAAAGGTGTTCTGGTGGGACTGCAGGTGGCGCTGAGCCCAGCCAGTGTTGCTTAGAGAGCTAAATAACCCTGTGCTCTAGGTGAGCACAGTGAATTACACTGCCAGGGGCAGTGCTCCAACTGACACTGATTTCTGTTCCTGCAGCAGTGAGCTTTGTGGGAGGAGGGTCTTGTGAGTCTGTCAGTGTTCTCCTCTCTCAGGAACTTTGACATTGTTGAGACCACCAAAGGGAGTTCCATTCCCCAAGTTCATGCCAGACAAAAGCAAGAGAAACTCTTGGTCCTCTACTAGAGGAAAAAGATCCATCAGGAATCTCCTTGCTAGACACTGCATTAGTCTGGAAGGTACTGCAGCTATTCTGAGCCTTGCAGAAGCCTCAGTCACACTTGTACCTGGTTTGACAAGAGGAAATGCAGTTTGAAGACAGTTAAATTTCTCACAGAAGCTGTTTTTGTTCTCTGCAGTGGTGTTGCTCTTTGTAGGCTTTGTTGGCCTGGTTTGCTTTTGCTCCATGGTTTTGGGGTATTGGTTGCATCACTTCAGCAACTGGATTTTGGGGATGCTTGTTAATGAGATCAGAGGGGGTGTTTTTGAAGCTGCTGTTTCCTTTCTGTAGGTGGTACAATCTTAGAGCATTATGTGATTAATCAAACCTAGTTTTTCTTAAGTATGGAAATACTGAAGGAGTTTGGGAGGATTCTTTCTTTGTTTATAACACTTTATTTTGAACACACTTCTAGAAACCCTCCTAAATTCCATGGTTGTGGCTGTCAGGTGTCATTCTCATGTTAGATGCACAGCTTTTTGCATTCTTAATATTCCTGTACTTCTGTAAAATGGGGAATTAGGACAGAAAATGTTGCATCAGGTGCTAGCTAGGATAGGTCTGTGAGAGCTGCTATACATTGATGGGTATTTTTGTAGGCAAGCATATATTCTCATGTTGCTTGTTTGTCTTCTGTGGTAGAGATGTAAATGTCATCAAGAAATCATCCTTTTTATTTATTTTTTTGTTTGTTTGGTTGTTTTTGTTGGGGTTTTTGTTTGTTTTGTCTTATTTTTTCGAATGACCATGAGACAAGATTTACACAACTCCATTTTTTGAGTGTTAAAAGGCAAACAGATGCTTCCAGAACAGTTCTTAATACTTTGGAACATGCTGATAGATTAATTTTTTGTAGAGAGGGAAGTGTTTAATCCAAGAAAACCTGGATATAGGGGAGCTTCCAGCGCAGTTCTGTCTGCAGCAGCAGTGAGCTGTTGGTGTCCAGCATCCCAAAGAAGTCTGTACTCCATCCAGTTCAGAGGTCACCTTTCTAAACCCCCCCCTGTTTCTGCACGTATAGGTGGTTGCTGAACATCCAGATGCTTCCAGTGAGGAGATTGAAGAGCTGCTGGAGTCGCAGTGGAACATGCTGAGTGAAAAACAGAAAGCTCGCTATAACACAAAGTTTGCCATAGTGACCTCTCCCAAATCTGAAGAAGACTCTGGTAAACGTAAAACTGTGCTAGTGTACTCTAACTAAATGTGATAGCCATAGTGGTGGTAACCTGAGCACACCCTTGGGATGTGTAGGGAAAGCAGCTCCCTGTTTGCCAGCTTTGCTCCTCGCTGCCCGTGCCAATAGCCAAGGAGTGCCCTGGTTACAATAAACAACCCGCGAAGCCGACATTTCTTGCTCGTTGTTCTGCAAAGTTGTTCTGTGTAAACCTCCTGCTGTGTAGAGCCTGCTGGTGTCTCATTCTTCTTCTGCCCACAAGCAGCTGCCAGTGCAGCCACTGCCTCTTAGGCGTGGATGGTGGGGAGGGGAGGCAGGGTGTTGGACAGAATAGCTAGGAAATGGTTCGAACGGCTCGATCCGTGTACACCCAGAGTGTATCACCTCTTATCACCATCCACTCAGGAACAAGTGTTCCAGACCTTACTCTGAAACTCACATCCATTTGGCATTTTACTGAAAGCTTTTAGGACTTTTGTACAAGACTGCAAGTACTTTTTGAAAATTTATTTATTATGATTGTATTTTTTTTTTTTGGTTGCTGTTGTCTAGCCTTTGGTTCTGATCGACGATCTCAATTATTTTGCAAATCATTCAAGGGGTTTTGGGGTCACTTATTTGAGAAAGGAGGAGGAAGATAGTTTGTCATTTGCATGAACTTTATCAAATTTAACTAGCTATCACGTTTCAAATTGAAATAGCTTTACAGCACTGGAAGAAGACTTAGTAACCACACAGCCAACAGGTGCTGCTTTGGGCAATGACAAGAATGAGAGGGAGTGTTTGAAAGTTTGTGAGACTTGGAAAAACTTGTATAAAAATGGCAGTCAGTTTTGTTAACTATCTGTGTGTGTGTGAAATAACATCATTTTGTGGAAAATTGAAAAGTTTTTAACTAAAGTTTAAGTGTCAAATATTTGGATATCAGTTTAAAAAAACCCCACATTCTGTATCTCTCAAGGTTCATCATTGAAGAATATTGGAGAGGCCAAACGTAAAGTGTTTCAAGACTCACCTAAAAGGAGATCAAGATCCAGAAGTAATTGAAATTTGTGTTGTGTGCCAATAGTTCTTCATTATAAGTAGCTATGGAGTGTATTTTTTATGTAATCGCCCACGTACCATAATCTCTTTATTTTCTCAGATGTTGTCTTCCTTGACATTAGCATTTTAATGGATCCCACATTAAATATCTAAACACTGTAGTGCTGAATTTTGTTCACCTTCCTCAGTGTCATATTGCAAGAAATGTGATGGAAATTGTACCTGTACCAGGTGTTTCTAGTACATCTATTGTGTACCTTTATAGTTCCCTGCAGATGAAAACATGTCAGTTCAATGGTTCCCCACCCAAATCCTCTTACCTTAAACTTGGAAGAATATTGTGGGATTTCCTTTGCTGGCTTTTTGTAAGTAGCAGGTTCTCCTGGAGCCATTTCAGTCTGCTTGGTGAATTTGGAGTCTGATCCTAGAATATCTCCTAGGCTGTTGAGATCAGAATATGAATTGGGAAATGATCCATATTTGAAGCTCTTGGTTCACACTGGAATAGAATGCTTGTAGCTGGAGAGCAGTGTGCAGTTAATGTGCCCCTGGAGCTTGCAGCCTTCCTGCTAAGAACACTCTGTAGCTGGGTGAACTGGAGTACTGGAGAGTGTAATGATGTAATTTCATCCTGAGGAAACAGAGCACTTCCTAAACCTCCATCTCTCTGAGGTAGAGCAAGGGCAAGCAAGAGCTGAACCAGTGGAAGGGGTTTGCAGGGCACTGACCCTCTGTCCTGTAGCAGCTGCTTGACCTTTGCAGTCAGTGAGCAGCTAAAGAAGTGATGCCATACCTTGGTTTAAAATTGCCAACAGGGTTCTGGGCTTAGGGTGACAGAAAAGGGAGCTCATGGTCTCCTGTAAAATGTAAATTAGAGCAAGTCTGGAACTGGCATAGCAGAAAATTATCTGTACACTTGGTGATATCTTGTCTTTTCCAGAGGCCCCTTAACAGATGTCACCAGTATCTTCATCTGTAGCATTTGAAGAACTTAAAGGAGACTAAAGGAGGAGCTGTAAAGATTGATTTCAGTGATAGCAGTGCTGCCAAGTGTGCAGAGAGTTCAGAGCTGTCTAAACGCATCGTGCAGCCTGGCAGGATGAAACCACTGTTGGCAGTAATGGTGAGGGCTGAAACTAGTGCCTGTGCAGGTAGACTCCTCTTTCTAAACTAACCTGAGTAGGAAGCACTTGATTTGGAGGTGTTCTCGAGGCAGTCTAGTCTTCAGCAGCAGAAACCAGACCTAAGCATTTAGTCATCAGACTGTGTTACTGTTTAACCATGTTTTTAAAATTATGACTGAAAGAAAAGTAACTTAAATAACTAGATCAGTTCAAAATAATTTGAAAGTGGGTTTTAGATTATTTTTCATGTAAGTTTCCCCCATCCCCCATCCCAAGGTAACTTACATGGAAATAAAAGAAACCAAAAAAAGAGGACAAAGGAACCTACAGAAGATTTTGAAGTTCAGGAAGCACCTAGGAAAAGACTCAGGATGGATAAACAGAATAATCGGAAGGTAATTATGTCGTTGGTTTGGTGGGGTGGATTTATAGCAGCACCAATCACATTGCTGTAGTTAAGTTTGTCAGCATTTCCATCTTCAGGATCTAAAAAGTAATTTCTCTTATATCAAACCAAGCGTGTAAAGATTGAGATGCATGTGATCTTATTGCTGTGGGGTCTGTTTACTTGTGAGGGTGGAGGGATGACAAGGTAAAGTGTGGTGAGAAGGTGCACAGAAGGTGTCCAGAGGAGGCTGCACACTTGGTAGTTATTTTCTGCTTTTTGTGTTTTCACACTTGGTAGTTATTTTTCTTTTCTCCTGAATTGGAATTCAGAGGTGTCTGCAGCCTCCTGAGTTGGAATTCAGAGGTGTCTGCAGCCTCCTGAGTTGGAATTCAGAGGTGTCTGCAAGAAAGTAAAAGAAATATCTTTATTCAGTAATTAATGTAGACAAAGGAGGAGGAAAGCAAGTAAAGCAAAACAACTTTGGAAGTCCTGGAAGCCTGGAGAACATTTAGGAGTGGCATGCTGAACTAATTTCTTCTTCAGTTAGCAAACTGCAGCAGTTCTTACAGCCTTTTTATTGCACAGATCACTCTCCTTTTCAGTTTAACTTGCTAGTCATAAGAATTTTTCTTACCTAGGTGCCTAAAACTAGTTGTGTGGCTGCAGCCCAGATCTGGTGGAGAATATAGGTGTATTCAGAGCAGTGAACTCCATGGGTTTTCCTTGTGTGGCAAGCTGAGCTCCCAGCTGGTGCTGGGTGTGTGCTGCAGTGGGAGCACTGCACACCTCATCCCAGAACTCCAGATGAAAAGGCTGGGTTTGGTTTTTAAATTCATTATGGAGGTCACACTTGTGGATGTCAGTTTGCTTGGCAGGTTGGGTGTTTTAGTGCCTCTTGACACTGGATATTCAGACAACTTGGCTGGAGTCAGTATAAAAATACCTGATCTTTCAGACTGCCAGGCTCAGGGAGCTTAACAGCAAGGGACAAAGGGAATTCCTGGAGAGATGCTGTCACCTTGGAAGGAAGGGAAGCCAAAACTGCTGTTTGCACCTCTTGCTGTAATGGGGCAGTCACTGAATATTCATCTCCTATTCCAGGAGAAGTTTTTAGAACCCTCTTTAAACATGTCTAGATAATTTGTATTCTTTATAATACACCAGATCCACAGAGTAATTAAGTTTCCCTGCTGTAATTAATTCCTGCTGTGAAGCCCTTGCTTTGTCCTGAAGTGAGTTCTTTGCAGTCCAGCAGCATCTGCACAGCACAGGAGGTGGAGGCAGGTTGCAGGGTAGTTCAGGGAGGAGAGGTTCCCAGCCTGACACAGTGCTGCTGATGTGAGTACTGGCAGGCAGGTACCACACAGCCCTGGTAGCACTGCCCTAGTGCCAGCTGAGCAGAGTGCTGTGTGAGCAGTTGCCAGGGCTGGGGTGTGGCAGGAGGGGTGCTGAGGGAGCCCGGGCTGCCTGCTCAGGGTGCTGGAGCGACGCTCGCTCGGCGCTTTCTGAGCTCTCTCCTAGGCCCTGTGCTGCCCCCAGCAGCCTGGGCTGCTCCTGGCTCCACTGCTGCTGCTTAGGAAAGCTCCTCAGGAATGACTGACAATGCCTGGGGCAGACCCAACAGAGCAGACTCCAACCAGACAGATTCCCTCTGCTTCCCAACTTCCCTGCGGGTTGTTCCCAACGCCGTGGTCAGGAGGAGCTGGAATGGCTTTTTTACTCATGTGTTTCTTCTTGCACGAGAGCTCTGCATTATCCTCTCCTTTTTGTCCATTTAAAAATCCCAGTGATTTTGCACAAAGCAGCTAAGTGGTGAGCGCCCCTGGAAAAGTTCTGCAAAACTGATTTGCCAGCCCTTCCACGGTGGATGGAAAATGCAGATGAACCAGATGAGGGCTCAGGACAGCAAGCTTCAGTTTGAGGAGTGAACTGTACTGTGCATTTTCTCTCATTTTTATCCAGACACGAAACCCTAATCTCTCAGAACTGCTACTGGGAGCCTGCAGTGGTGGCAGAGTATTGGAGTCAGTAAAAGCACAGTGCACATGGTGCAGCAGCATCCATATATCCATTTATTTTTACAAAGGAAGCCAGATCTCTGGCCTTTGAGGTGTTCACCTGCACATCTTTTGTGAAAATGAATGTGAAGAACAGGAAAAAAATATATGCAGAAGGGTTCTGTTCAGTAGAATTGTTGGTGGTGAGCTGAGCTTTGTCAGGGTTAAGCATCTTGGCTACAATTTTAGTGACTTGAATGAATTTGTGATATACAGAAAGAAAGAAAAAAGTGATGTGTTTGAGAAAGCTTGGACAAAAACTTCCCCAGTTTTCGGCCTAAACTTTTAATGATAAATTCTCAGTTGGGAGCAAATTTGTGGTATTTGTGCTCCCTTGAAAACAAGTGTTTTTGTTTTGGAAATGCTGAAACAACCTTAACCATAGTAATTTAAACAATGGCACTGCTATAATTTGTGGAGTTGTAAGCAAACCTCTCTGAGACTTAAAAATTCTGCACAGGGTTTATTCTCAAATTTATATACTAATTCTGCAGTTTAATCTTTTAAAAGGTTTTAATTTGACCAGTTTAGACAAAGCATAGTAAGGATAACTGACATGTTTCGTGTTCTTTGTGAGGTCCCCTTTTGGATATGCTGAGTTTGGGATGGATAAGTGGGATACTGAAATACTGTGTTCTTTAATTTTCCTGATCTGTTTATGGGTTTGTGCCCCGTGCTGTAAATGCATTTTAAAACCATCACTTAAATTGGGCTAGCTTAACTACAGTAACCATTCAGATATTTGTAAAGACACTTTCTTTAGTAACATAAATCCAGAAGTATTTGCCAGTTTTATCCAACCACTCATAAATTAGGAGTTTTTTTATTTTTTTCCGTATTTTTTTTTGTGACAGAGGGAGACAAGCAATGACAAAACAGCCAAAACAAACTCTTCTAAGGTCACAGAAACCTCCTCTTCACAAAAGAACCAGTCAGGTAATGTGGTCAGAATAAGTTTTCATGTACCTTTGTCGATTCAATCCTTTGCAGATAAGCAGGTTGTCCGAGGCAGAGGGTTAAATGTTGGTGAGCAGTGCCAGGGCTGGGTGGGGGGGAGCAGCCCTCTTCTTGCACCACCATTTTGCACTGGCTGCAGTTGTGCCCTGCTGGTCTGGAGCAGTTCACCAGCTCGCCGTGTGGTGGCACCAGACGAAAGCTCTTGTCCTGGCACCTTGGGGAGCAGTGATCCCGACCCTGCTTGCTCCAGGCTGGCGTTGTGCACTAGCCCAGTCAAACCAGTGCAGTGGCCACCAGTGACCGTGGGACTAGTCCCTTTGAATGGTGTGTGGAGCACGAGGGGAATCCGGAGTCACCTTGCAGCAGGAGTCAGCCTTGTTAACAGCACTGCAGTTGAGGGTGCCTTCTGTGAGAGCATGGCTGAGGAGTGAGAATGGTGTGCCACGGGCACCTAGACACCAGGAGTGTGCCCCAGGGAGCAGTGGGCACCTGCATGTAGATAATGCCTGGTCCCTGCCCCCCCAGCAGAGCCTCGGTGATGCTCTGATTGTGGTGAGCTCAGGGAGGCCTGCTGATGCTCACCTCAGGAGACAACCATTCCCTCCTTTTAAAGAGCTCATAAGTCACCAGATATTTCGATTTTAATAGAAATGAGCCAAATAAAACCTGGGAAAACATTCCATAGCTATTTGTAGCACATATTGGATTACTAGAAAGCTCCTTGTTTTTTAAATCAAGCCAAAACACGTGGTTTCAGAAACTTACATCATGTTCTCTCAGCCCAGAAGACCTACCTAAGTCATTCCTTCCCATTCCGAAGGAATATTTTAAATGGCTTCAGGGAAATAACTTTGTAAAGTGCCAAACTTCACTTTGTAAACCCAAATTATTTTACAGCAACGAAAAATCTGTCTGATGCATGTAAACCTCTGAAGAAGCGAAATCGGGCTTCAGCAGCAGAACCTTCAGCTCTTGCTTTTAGCAAGAGTTCATCTCCTTCAGCTTCCTTAACTGAGAATGAGGTAAAAAAAAAGTGGTGTTTGCACACAGACATTTAATGGCAGAAGTTTTCAGGTGTGAATCTTGTTTCAAAAGCCAAACCCCAAGGCAAATTCTCTTTAACTGGTGCTCTAGACAAGGCACGGCCTTGGCCTCGGTGAACCTGTTCGTGTGTGCATTGCAGATTCCTTTCTGTCATCCAGACTGGGGACGTGGAGATATCATTGTGCTTTTTAATGTATTTACCAACAACGTTTTAGAATTGTAACCTTCTCTTAGAGGCAAAGTAAAATGCCAGTGTGCTCTGTATTCTCTTCTACAGACTCTGTGTAAGTGTACTCCATAGTTCCATGCTGTAACTCCATACTGTCATGTTGCCACAGCTTTGTTCTGGAGCCAGCTCCCTGACCCTGTGTGAGCCAGAGCTGGGCAGGTCTCTGAGCAGAGCCCTTTCCAGCTCAGAGTAGTTGTCAGGCTGTTCAAGTGCTCTTTCTCTGAGATAGCTTCACCCCCAGTAGTGATCAGGCAGTGAAGGATGGATCTTTTTGATACTAATCATAGTTTTAGCTCTGCATACCCTGCAACTGTAATTCTCCACTGACAGACAATAAATGCAATGTATGTACCAGAATGTAGCCATACAGTCCATCCCACTGCTCCCAGCTCATGGCCACCAGCCAGAGGCAGGAGGGTGAGGTCTGCCTGCTGCCCTGCAGCTGGGTTGGGAGGAGTAGCCAGTGGCATTGAGTGCAGCATCCCCAGCCAAGCAGCTCCTGGGGGGTGATTCCCAAAAGCAGGAGCTCAGATGCTGGCCTGCTGAGGAGGGAGAGGGGACTCCAGCTCTCCCAGAGACACACTGGAACTGGTGCAGTGTGCAGCAAACAGCTTACCTTGGGTGGGGAAAAAGATTGCATGCTGATGGCTGTATGTCTTACTGTGGCTGGAAAGGAAAAGACTTAAAAGCAACAACTTGTCCCCAGTGAAACAAGCCAAGGAAGTCTCATGGGAAAGAGCACCCAGAGCAGCAGTCAAGGGCAGTGGGTCTTGTTCTCCCTTTGTTCTCTCAGCTGAGAGACTCCTTTCTTGGCTCAGCAGCTTCTGTCTTGGCTGTAGTGCTGGGACAGGCTGTAGAATGGCTGTTTGTGTCTGGGACCAGCCACTCAGCCAGGCCACTTGAAGGAATGTCCTGTCTCTTTGCCTCTAAATATTGTCATCTGGGGAGAAAGATTCTTCTCTTTCTAAACATTGTCTTTGTAAAATGCAATCTCCAGGAATCTTTCCCAAGAAAAGGCTCATTTTTGGTAGGATTTTGGGTTGTGACTAGATGGCTCACACAGAAATGGTTACATAGGCTGAGGTGGAAACTGTAGAACTTAGCTCTTCATTTACTCAGCTACTGATAAGCAGCAGAAGCTGTGAGGAAAATGTCCATCGTATGCTGCTCACAGAACACAGGGACAAACACTAGAATTCATTGTTTTCAAGGGTTTTAAAGGTTTTAAAATACCAAACAAGTCCCAGTTGGCACGTCAGCAAATCCACCCTGTCAGTAGCAGGGTGAGTACAGCAGTGGGCTGCATCCTTGGCTGCTTCAGCACCACACTGCCCTGCAGCCAGCCTCTTTCCTTTGATATTAGACCTAGTTTGCCTTGAAACAAACCAGAACCACCAGGCATTTCTGAACTTAGATTGATCTGTTCCACAAAACAAGGCATTTTGGGAATAGCTTTTAACACTTTTTTTCCCCCCTTTTGTGTTCTCATTTAGCTCATTTGTCTAAAAGGCAGAATCTGAGTGTGCCCTGAGAGCATTCACCCAGGGGGAAACCTCCTCCAGGGTGTTCAGGGAGTTTAAAGAATAAACACAATCATGCAGTGATGCACAGCCCGTGGAATAGGTTGCTATTCTCAACATTAAATACATTTACTGATTAACTTTTATATTTCTGTCTTCACTGTAATGCTTCTGCATGTTGGCTTAGATGCTCTCTTAACAAAGCTAGAGAAAATCTGCATATTCCACCAGCACATACACCTCTGCAAGCAGTACTAAGTGGATTCTGGCCTTTTTTTCTCTTCTTTCTTTTCCCCCTGCACTGTTTCTGGACAGCAAGTTCCAGAAGGGAACCTGGATATGACTGTTATTTGTCAAGGACCTCTGAAATGTCTGTCCATTGCAAACCAGGCCTAGGAAAGCTGTGTTCAGGAGGAAGAGTGTGCTCAGTTTCTTTCTTGTTTGAAAGATGCATCTTATTTGACATTTAAAAAAAAAAAATATTATTTTGGATGCTTTTTATTGTTATTGGGGATATATTTTTAATGAGGTTTACTTGAAATACTATGAAATTAGCCAAAGCCAAATTCTCCATTGATAAATTGCTGTGTGTCATGTACAGGGGAGAAGGGACAGAGCACAGAGCATGCAGACACTGACAGACCTGCCATGGCAGAGGTTCAGAGGTAGATGCTCCAGAATCTGGGCTGTGAAGCTGTTTGCAGGTGGATGGGCAGAACAAATAAATGCCAGACCTGCATCTGATCTTGAAGCAAAATACTTTTGACTTCTGATTTCCCTCCAGTACTTGTGACAAATTATTATTTTAGCTTTTAATTCTTAGTGAGCAGCAGTTAGGGCCAGGTGTGAGGAGGATACTCAGCACTCTGCAGAAACTCAGTCTTTTATTGCCTCTGTGTAACCATCCCAAAGTGAGATATTATTTATTCTCCTTTTTTTAACCATGGCCTCCCCCTCCCCTGGTGCTGTAGGTGGTGCCACTAGAGTGTAACCAGTATTTTTCTAATAAATAAGAGGCTTTCCATTGCTGGGTTACTGGCACACCTGGTGTGTTTGCATGGAACTGCTGCAGCCTCCCAGCCCATGGCTGTGGTCAGTGGCTGGCTTTGGGACAGGGGCTGGATCTGCTGGCAGCAGTTGTGTCAGCCCTGCAGAGTCTGGGTAGATACTGCTGGTCTTGGATAGAGAAATGGTGATTTTTTTCATAAGAGGGGACAAAATGTGGTAGTCTCCATTCTTACCTCACCAGGTGTGAGCTGGCCAGCAGATGGCAGTTTAAAGAAGCCTGTGAAAGCATTTTTGATTCTGAGTTCCTTTTATCTTCCCTAGAGGGAATTCCTCCTCCTTGCTGTACCATCCAGTGTCAGAACAAGCTCAGTTGCTGGCTATAGCTGCAGTTTCTTGCCTTGCCAAGGCATAATCATGCAAGCCTCAAGGTCTGCTCTTTTTCTCTGTGTTACACAGGGTATTTATTTTTTTCTCATGGCTGATTTGGTGCAGATTGGCTTTATCTGGATTTTTAATGGGTATTGGCATGCATGCACAGTGGAGAACACACAGTTCTTAACAGGTAAGATACCTGGCTGGGAGGGCAGTCATGACTTGTGGACAGCCTGCAGCTGGAAGAGTGTCAGCTCTGTTTGGCAGCCCTGAGGTCTGGTTGTCCTACAGCGTGCAGCTCAGATATTCTAGACACGTGTAAAAAGGACTGCCTTAGAGATCCTAAGACCAGGAAGGAAAGAATCCCTGTTATTTTAAACAAAATACTGCCTAAAAGCCCCCCAGTGAACCAATAGCCAAAGCTAACCTTGCAGGTTGTGAAACAAAATCAGAGTGTTGCTGGCATTTCGTTCTAGCTGCCTTCAAAGAGAATTTTCCCTCCAAAGCAATATTAAGGATAATTTAACCTCTGCTGCCACTTTAGATCCTCTGACTTAGCAGCCAGCTGATTCCTGTGTTTGTTTCTGTATGCATACAGATTTTTTAATGTTTTTTTTCCTGATCCAAAGCAGCAGTAAGCAGTCAGGGGGAGAGTTTTTGGTGGAACACTGCAATTAATGGGACTTGTTTCTTGCTAAACCTCTGCTCCAGCCTCTAGCACTCGCAATGACGCGCAGCAGCCGCCAGATGGCGCCGTTGGGGCACGGTGCTGCTGCCTCCACGTGTGAAACGAGGTCTAGGCCTGCCCCTGGGCCTGGGCAGCACGCTCTGTGGAGAACGGGAAGGGTTTCATGTCACTTATTCACCTCCTGTGTATTACTTTAGGCTTCAGAGTGCAGAGAATCTGTTTGCTGAATGTTTACATGATGTAGGTTTTGATTCCCCACCCCCTACCCGAGTATCACGAGTATCTGTAGGCGACTCTCTGCTGTTTTAAAATGTTCTCAGAGTTCTCATTAATTTTCCAGGCAAATTCAGAAATGCATAATCTCCTTCTCTGAACCGTCTTAACTCCTGCTAATAATAAAAATGAACCTTGTCCCAGGTCTTTTTTTTTTCTTTTTATTTTTGCTCTGACAGTCGTGTGTACACTCGTGGCACCGCATTCTTAAAAGCATTTCTCTAGCCTAGCAGTGTGGGCCAAAGCACCATTCTTCATTCAGTTCAGGAATTCTTCTACTGAAATAAAGCAAATGTTAACTGTAACTCCATTGGCTCTGTCAGTTTTTCTGTCTCCGTCTGGGTGCACCTTAGGTGGGCTCTGCAAAACAGTCTGACCTGTCCTTGCCATGTTGCTTGTTGGTTCACCCTTCTAGGGAAAGTTGTGCTTAGATTGAAAGCCCCAAACCCAGCCCTCTAGCTGATGAGATTTGGTTAATGAGGAGGGAAAAAACCAAACCCCAAAGGCAGGTGGGTTGTTTTGTTTCTCAGCATGCACACTTCACTCTGCCTGGGCAGAGCAGCCCCTCCTGGAGACTGGCACAGCCTCTGAAGTCAGGTAGGGAGGCTGAGCTGGCAGCAGCATCCTTGGCTTTAAGGGGCATTTGGAAGCCATGGAAACATGCTTCTGGATGCTTCTCAGGGGATGGAGCTAGTCAAGGCAGCAGCTGACCCAGGAGGGTGCTGCTGAATGCCCTGGGTGCCTTCAGACAACTCTGAAGGGCTGATAGTCACTCCTTCTGGGCCCTTTTTTCCCTGGGTTCTGCTGATCCTGCTGTGCAGTGACTTGCCTACCAAAGGAAAAAGCAGAAGGAAGGAATTTTCTGCCATGTTTTGTTCTCATTTTCTAGAGCCCTGGTTTTTACCTCAGTGTACATGGAGGATTTTGTGTCTGTTCTACAGCTGGGATGATGAAGCAAGAGGTGCTGGAGTGAAGCAGGGGGAAGTGGGAGGGTTGACACTGTTGGTTGTGGGGATATTTACCCTGTAGTTGCTTTTCTAGCTGCTAAGCACGACGTGACAGGACACCACCATTGTGCCCTGAGTGTGACTGAGACCAAAGCTTGTGTTTTGAATGCTTCACAAGTGCTGTTGAGCAATCAGGGAGTGATAGAAGCAGTTTATAAGACTGAGTTAATAAATAAGTTCTATGAGGAAGAATATTTTGTGAGCTAGAGGAGCCTGTAGAGGTGTGTGACAGTGCAGTGTGGTGGAGCCCAGAGATGCAGAAGTGTTAGAAACTTTTCCACTCAGCATTTCCCAACTCCTTTAGAACCACCAGACACTGGGCAGGGAAAGCTTCTCTGAAGAGGGTGTGGGAGAGGAGAGGTCCTGGTGAAGCTGAGCACAGGACAGGGAATGTTGTTCCATGAGTTTGGCCTTGACCCATCCTGATGTTCTAATCCTTTAGGGCATCCCCTCACCCAGAGTACTGACAGGAATGAAGGGAGACACTGCCACCCTCCCAGCATCACCCCCTCTCTGCCCCCAGGGTAGCACAGCAGCAGAGTTCTGTAAATATCTTTAAAATGCCTCTGGCAGCCAGGGTGAGGGCACCTTGACCAGGACAGCAGCTGCATTTCACGTGGCTTGTCCTGCTAACCTGGGAGGAGTTACAACCCTTTCTCTTCAGACCTAGAATTTCTGAGCCTCCTTTTGCAGTGAATTCCAGTGGTGAGGGTTTTGCTGGCACTGGTATTTCCTATTTGGTTTTGGAGCTGTCTGAGAGGAAGTAGCAAATTTGAACTGGGGGGAAAAAAAAAACCAGAACAAACCAAACTTGCTCCTCAAGTGGGTGAGTGAATGGAGCAGATACCCAAAAAGTGGCTGCTTCATCCTCACCTGTTCCTTTGCAACACAGGATCTTTTGGATGTGTTTTTAATTCCAGGCTGTCCTTTCTTGGATCCTGTCTCAGTAGGAGTGGATGCCAACAGTCTTTTTTTTGTTGTT
>JAOEGS010022883.1:61665-77532 GCA_025447755.1 Corythornis vintsioides
TCCTCAAGTGGGTGAGTGAATGGAGCAGATACCCAAAAAGTGGCTGCTTCATCCTCACCTGTTCCTTTGCAACACAGATGTTTTTAATTCCAGGCTGTCCTTTCTTGGATCCTGTCTCAGTAGGAGTGGATGCCAACAGTCTTTTTTTTGTTGTTTTAATAAATGAAATTTCAGCCATGCAGATGTGGAGCTCAGGATGCCATTTTCAGAGTTCCCCCACGTGATCTAGAGCTGTGCAGTCTGAGTGTGCAGACCAGCTTGCATGCAACCTTTCTGCTTTTTTTCTTTCTTTTTTTTGTTAAAAAAGCCAGGAGCAATGAAGAATTGGCTCACATTGCTGCCGGGGTGCCTGGCTGAGAACAAATTCAGGTACCTGCTTGCCAAAAAAGATGCTTTAAAAGTTGTTGTAGGCTTGAATTAAGCATTTAGAGGTACTGATGGTGAGAAATGTTTCTCTGTTGGTGCTCCCCTGTCACCTTTAATGCAGTTAAAGCTTTCCCTGAAACTCAGTGTTGCAGCCCAGGAATGTTTTGCAGTAGGAAAAATATCTTAGAAGTGATTTTGTACATGATGCTTCTATCAAAGCATCTTCCTTCCCCCTCCCTCCTGCCTTTAGTCTTTTTAGAGAGCTTCAATCAGAGGGCAAAATTAAGAATATAAACATGTCAAATACACAGAGCTGACTCAATTTACTACTCTAGTGTCTTAAGTCTTATTTAATGTATGGAGTTGCCCAAATTTCCTCCTCTTTTCTTAGCCTGCCCAGCAGCCTCTGTCAAAACTAAACCAGCCCTTGCATCTGTAGGCACATTGTGTATCCCTTTGGACAAAAGGAGGGGTAGCAGTTAAATCAGTCTCCTGTTTAGCAATTGAACAACTGCCCAGTGTTCAGTGGTGGTTGCTGGTGTTTGGCTTTATACATCCAATACTGCAGCAGGCAAAGTGGTGACCAAAAAATAGTCGTGTTGGTGTGAGGTCAAAATGAGACTTAATTCTTAAACCAGTGACCAAAAAAAACAGTTGTGTTGGTGTGAGATCAAAATGAGGAGACCCAGTTCTTAAACTGGTGGCCCATTGCCACAATCTGTACTTTTTTTTTTGCAGGTAAAACTATCATACTGAAAGAATTTGCAGAGATGCTGAAATTTTGACTCTGTTTTCCTCAGTTACAGGTATTTTTCCAATAACAACAATTCAGTCACATGTCCTTACAGGTTCCCTGCTAGCCTTAGTGTGTGAGGAGTGAACAGTAACTGACACGTGGGAATCTGACTGGGAAGCTGTTGCTTCTGAACCTCTTTAATCCCTGAAGGAGGCTCTGGCCCAGCCCAGAGGGGTCTGTTCTGTGCTGCAGTGTCAGGAATTGAGAGCATGACAGGTAGGGGACAGATTCTATTCAGAAAGTTTCACTACAGGTGAACAACGTGGCCTTTTCCCCCTAAATTGGCACTCAAACACACTGCTTTGCCTTTATGAGAAATAAGAAATTGCTCATAAACAGAATAAATGGGAAACTGGCAGTCGCTGGGAACTGTTAATTAACAGGTTTTGCCACTAATCTAAATGTTGATTACTTTGAACCTTGGCCTGAATATCAGAAAAGTTAATTACATGCAATTTACTTGGCTAAGGAGATTATTTTACAGCAGTAAGGACAAGACAAGCTCTGGCGTGATCACAAGGGAAAGATTTGTAGCTGAACAATTAAGGAAGAAAGCCCCTGAAACCCTGTGCTGGTTCTGCTGCCTGGGACTTGCCCACTTGCATGTGAACTGGGAGACCTTCCCTTATGGAAAGCTGTGTTAACAAACACAGAAGGGCTGTGTTTCATTTTCACATCAGCATGAGCTGATTTCCAACAGTTTTCTTGTCTGCCATCTTTAGTTAGTGATTATTTAAAGGTGTTGAGCTGTGCCCCTGGTGAGCACTGTGCAGCTCGAGGTGGGTACAGCTGACCCAACCATCTCGTGCTCTGCCTCTCACTAGGCTGTAGGTCCTCTCAGAAGCATGAGATGAAGGTTGTCTCAGCCTTTTCTACACATGCCTGGCATGGCAGATGCTCACTGTACCTCCCTGATACTCCCACTGCCTTCTCCAGGGGTGTTGAATCCCATCTCTCTCCACAGAAGATAGAACAGGGGTTACGTGCAAAGGGGGATGGCTGGTAGGAAGTGTTTTGACTTCTGCAGGCAGAAATAAAATGAGGATTAGGGTCAAACTCAGAATTATCCTGAAGATTTCCCTCTTTGGTGCCAAGGAATCTGCTTTATTCTCCTCCCCCAAACCAGCCAGTGTGCAAACTCAGATGGCTCCTGGCAGCCATAAGGGAGAGCCCCTGAAAGAGACAGGCTGGTAGCCCCAGAGTTGGTAACTCAAGGTATTGTGTCTGTGCCATGTGTGTTGGAGTTGGTGCTTGGAACCCTCAGCAGACTGTAGGAGGTTGGGAATTGCCAAGTTTTGTCTGGAATAATAGACATGGTGTTTGGATTTTGCAGTTGCAGTCGTGGTGTAGAGCTTGGTTGTGACTGAGGATGTGTCACTGGGCAGGGAACTGCAGTGTCAGGTTAGTGCAAGGGCTGGGTTTGTTTATAACACAGAGGGCTCTTACAGATACAGATCTGAAACCTTCCAGCTTTGGGGTTTTTTTATTTATTTATTCTTTTTTAAACGTGGCTAATTGTGGCTGGTTGAAGCAGGAACATAATGAGACGCTAGGAATGTTAGAGCAGTGCACTGCTTGTGCTAATGAATATTCTGTGGGAACAGTTTAAATGGAAATAAGCAAGTGTGCAAGTTCCCTGAAACCAGAGAAAATGGCATAGACTGGCAGGGGTTGGGAGGGACCTGGAAAGATCATCCAGTCCAGAGCAGGGGCACCTAGAGCAAGTCACCCAGGAACAGATCCAGGGGGGTTATCTGCCCCTTCCCAGCAGCATGTGGCTGCCCCTGGCCACGTGCTGGGCTGGCATTTGCAGTTCTCTGTGTCACAGCTTCTTCCAGGGCACTGAGATTTCCTGACCAGGGCCAGGATTTGACACCAGGCAGAGGGTAGGAATGCTCACAGGTGAAGTGCTGGCTTTGCTGGAGTGTGTTTGCACAGAGAAAAAGCACTTGCACCCTTGGCAAGGAGTCTGGGACAAAACCCAACCGAGCAGCCAACCAGCTGTCAGTCTGATCCCATTGACAAAGTATTTTTAGCCGTGGTCAGGGAAAGGGAATGCTGAAGGGGGGTGTGAGTTGGCTGGCAGCAGCAGGGAGAAGGAATGGCTCAAACCCAGCCTTCCTGAAGGGGTTTTAGAGACTTGTGCAAGGCCTGCTTCTTTCTGCTTGACATTTCTCCTCTGTGATTTCAAATCACTGCTGATAAATGTGCCCCTTGGGTGGAGATTGGCTGGGAGGGGGGGGCTGCAGGGCACTGCCTCTCCTACTTGGTAAGCTGGGTTGTGTTTAACAGTGTTTTAGTGCAGATATTTTAGTGTAGATAAATCAGGTCATCTCTGGAAACAGCAAACTCTGCAGTGTCTGCATCCTGGCAAGAGGATAAGAACCCCTCAGTGCTGTGGGGAGGAGGATGAGGGGGATCCCTGCCCAGCAGAAGGGGGGCACTGAAGGGGAGCAGCACCTTGGTTTGCTGCCTGGCAGACTTGGAATGGGCTGTGACCTCCAGTTCTTTTCTCAACAGCCTTTTGGAAGCTGCTAAGGTCTAGAGGAAACACACCAAAAATTCTCTTGATGCTGGAAAAGGTTCCTCAGGGAGAAAATTAGAGGGTGTTCTGGCTTAGAAAGAAAAAAAGGATTGAAAAGGGCTTCTACAGGAGGAAAATGCCTGGTTCTGAGGACTCCAAAGAGCTAAAATACCTGGAGAAAGCATTTGGTTAGGCAGCTCAGAGGGATGTGAGGCAGTGTGTTTGGTGGTGGGTGTGAATAACCACTAGAACAAGCTTGTGGAAATCTGACAGGTTTCTTTTGCAGCCCCAAACTGTGATGTCCTGGAGAATGTGCTCGGGGAAAGAACTCTAAGTACCATCTGGGGGCAACACTGAAATTCTGCACCTTCTGGGGAAACATGGGATTAAGACAAGTGACTCAGTTGGCCATTCCCTCCTTAAATGCTACTGAACTGAAAAGCGCCCTGGATTTTCTCTGAAATATGTTACTGGGGTTGTTTGGGGGATTAAAAACATAAATTATTAATATTTTAAAAAATCTTTTAATACATCTAGATCTGTTCTATCAGGTTTATCCATAACAGGGCCATCTTTTGTAGCATTTTGAATTCCTTGTGGGCTATAATGTTCCTTAAACATGTTCAGAGGGCCACTTTCCTTTCTTCCTCTCTTCTGTGTACTCTTGGAGACTGTTTGAGCCAGGGACTGTGATGTGCAGCTGGCAGCTTACCCAGGCCTCACTCTGAAATGAACTCTCACTCTCTCATAAACACATGAGCTTCAGTGGAGGGATCTGAAGATACCCCTGATGCCACTGGCTAGGGGCTTCTAGCTACCTCACAGGCTGAGTGCCCATCTGCTGGCAGGTGCCAGTGGTGGTTTTTGGCAGCTGAGTGGGCGGGGGAGGTTGTCCCACCCTGTGACAAGCTCCGCGACCGCAGCCTCCAGCGCTAGACTCGGGGTTCTCCTCGTGGCTTTTAGAGCTGGGGGTTTGCTTCCCCCACATTCCGTGCCTAGATTTGCAGTGCTGCTCGCTCCCTCCCTCCAGCTGCTGCTGTGCAGGGGGCAGCGTGCAGGGCTGCCTGTAACCCTGTGTCTCACCTGCAGATGGACGATGGCCCCGGGGACGAGCGCTCCGAGTCCCCCTGCGAGAGCGCCGACGAGACGCAGACCGAGCTCTCCACCTCCTCCAAGAAGTCGGAGCGAGGAGCAGGGGCCAAGAAGGAATACGTGTGCCAGGTGAGAGGGGGCAGCTGGGCCACCAGCCCTGCGTGCCCAGCAAAGGGCTTGGCGGGATGGAAATGCCAGCAGCAGCCGGGAAGGGGTTGTGGGGTGTGCCGGGGGGTGGCTGCTAGCGAGGAGGGGGCCGTTCAGGGAGTGGAATTACTCTCTTATTTTTCTTTTCTTGACCAATGAGCAACTCAGCCCTTCTGCCTGAGCTTCCAGGTCTCTGAGATAAGCATAATTGGTACCTTAGAATAAGTGCACGAGTGTTGCCAGGTAACTGGTTAATGATGGAGCTGCTCAGAGCTCTTCCAGGAGGAGGTAAAACCTGCTGGGCTTCGTGCCTCTTCGTGCAGCAGAGGGGGCAGGGGTGCCCTGGCAGCAGCCCACGTGGGCATGCTCATGGCAGGGAAAGCACCCTCCTCAGAGAAGGAGCTCTTCTCTTCTTCCAGAAGAGCTCTTTAGATGATGGAGAACACACTAGAAAGGAGCAGCTCACATCAGTTCCACGAGGCAGGGTGAGCAGTGGTGTTTCCATCTCTTGTGCACAGTGGTGAGGAGGTTGTGTGTGTGGGAATGTTGGCTAACCCTTAAACTCTGCCAGCATCATTTGGTGGGGCATTTTTAGTTCTGCATGTGTCACTGCTAACCACTCAGGTGTTGAGGTATCATTGTGCCACCCAGATTAATTCCCTTGTGCCCAGGAAAAGGAACACAGGGATGCTTTTTAACCCTGCTCAGATGCATCAGTGTGATCCAGGGAAACTTCTCAAAGCTCTTTTTTCCTTTTCTTTTTTTCTGTCAGATTGTATTTCCTCAAGAACCACAGTTCTGTGGGAGATATTTCTAGGGGTTTGATGACTCTTTATTATCCATTCTGCTTGGAAGCCAGGGCATGTGATGATGCTTGTAAAGTTATCTTTCACTTCTTAAATTTGATTTCAACAATGGGCAAAAGAGATTTTTGAGGAGAAATGTGTGAAAAGGAATAAAGAAAAGAGTTTTTTCCACATATGAAATTTTCTTTAACATTCAATGCCTTTGTGTTGTAAAAGCTGTGTGAAAAAACAGGTGATCTCCTGCTGTGTGAAGGACTTTGCTATCGAGCTTTTCATGTAAGCTGCCTTGGGCTCTCTGGAAGACCAGCAGGAAAGTTCATTTGTAGTGAATGTACCTCAGGCAAGTTTGTCCCTTTCTATTAATTAAAAAAACCCCCTGTAATTGTCACATACACTGTTCTGGGGAGTCCTCCTGGACAGTGTAGATACCTTGAGAGAAACCACATTTACCCTTTGGTGCCTGACAGGGTGGGAGTTCATGGAGTGCTTTCACTGTGCCATGTTTCAGAAAGCTCACTTTTTTCAGTGAGAACTCTCTTGTAACTTGGCTGATTTAGTCTGAATTCCATTGGCTTAATTGCATAGTATTTGCTTGAGTACAATTACAGATGAGATTCAAAGTCTGTCACAAAGACTTAAGAAATCCCAGGGGGAAAAAAGCAAGTGAAACGTTTAAAGTCCTTTTTCAGTCCTTTGTGTGTCTGTATCAATCTTTTTCTTTTCTTATTAAAAGACTACCTTATTGCTATTAATTTCATTTGCTTTTAATCCTATAATAACTGCTTGGAAGTTCTTATTCTTAAAACTTTACATAAAATATTTGTGTTCTTGCTCATAAGCTCAGGTCAGTACACGTGGCAGACCTTGCTGGGACAAGGCTGCTTCACAATGAAGGTGTTCCAAGAGGTCCAGAGAGGTTAGAGGATGCTTGTCCTTGGTTTGTGGACCTACTTCAGGATCCCAGAAGTCCTATTTGTTTACCAAAAAAAAATAATAAATTCAAAATTCACAGTCCTGTTGTACTGAAGCTTATAACTAAGAACATAGAGAGCACAGGGGTGGGACTTTGGGTGGTGGTGTGTACACTTTAACTGCAGTGGGTTTGACTTGTAACTGTAATTCATCTGTACCTGAGCAGATTAATATTTAACACTGAGGAGCTGAAGTGAATAGATTGCTGCAGCACATAGTGGAATGTGATTTGAGTTTCTTTAAAAACCAAACAAAACACACCAAAAACCCAAATGAACAAAAACATTCGGGTAAAAAACGAGTCCCATTGTTGGTCTTACTTTTGCCACCAGGTGTGCACACCTGCTTTGTGTGCAAGGAGAGGAAGGCAGATGTGAAACGCTGCGTGGTGTCCCACTGTGGCAAGTTCTACCACGAGGCTTGTGTGAAAAAGTTCCACCTGACAGTGTTTGAGAACAGGGGGTTCCGGTGTCCTCTGCACAGCTGCCTGAGCTGCCACGTTAGCAACCCCTCACACCCACGCATCTCCAAAGGTACAGTCTCTTTATGTTCTGGTGAATTAAATGTATTTATGGTATGGCACGGGGAGGGCTCTGCCCATTTCATAGCTGCTAGCTGCAGTTTTGCAGGCACTCAGGGATGTTAATAGATTCTGATTGGTTTTTAAACAATCATTGAATAATTTTCAGTCAGTGTTGGTATTTGCCTTGTTTGTGTTCTGATTTTTAACAAGCCTTCAAGTAGCTGAGCATGCTAACCCCAGAGCTTGGGTGTGGAGGGGAGGGATGGGCTGGGTGAGCCTGGTGAACATACAGATCCTGCAGTGAGGCTGGCTGGGGAGGGGGGGTTGGTTCTGGGGGTGTTTTTAGCTTTGGGCAACATCTGTGGCCAAAAGTGCATGTGGGGGAAGATGTCTGCCCTGCTGGGCACAGAGCCTTCCACCTACATGTGCACTGCTCAGAACTGGGCACGGGGTCTGTGCCACTGGCACAGGCCGCCAGGGAGGGGTGTGGGTGTATCAGGGGTGTTTGGGTTTGAGGGACATGGTTTAGGGGTGAACTGTGCAGAGCAGACGGTTGGACTGGGTGACCCCAAGGGAACGATCGAGTTGGTTCAGTGCCGCTGCCGAACCCACCGGCTGCGGGGCTGTCACGGGTGCCCTTGCTCTGCACGGGGGCCACCCCAGGCAGCAGCAGCAGCAGCAGCAGCCTGAGCCCTGGCAGCCCGGGGTGCTGCAGGGTGCCAGGCAGCCTCGTTGCCCTTGCAGGGAAGATGCTGCGCTGCGTGCGCTGCCCCGTGGCCTACCACGCCGGGGACCTGTGCGTGGCCGCGGGCTGCGCCGTCATCGCCTCCCACAGCATCGTCTGCACCAACCACTTCACTGCCACCAAGGGCAAGAGCCACCACGCCCACGTCAACGTCAGCTGGTGCTTCGTCTGCTCCAAAGGTAACGCTGCTGCTTCCTCTGCTCCAGAGGTAACTCTGCTGCTGCTGCTTCCTCTGCTCCAGAGGTAGCCGCTGGAAGCACCGTCCCCAGCGGGACGTCGTTCCTGCTTCACTGACCTGTTCTCAGGCAGAGGATCCAAAATGTGGCACACTCCCTTGGGGATTGGAATCACTTCAGCTTGGCTTGTGTTGCTCCAAGGTTTTGAGTATCCTTTTTTGCAGAGGTAATTTGCAGAAGAATGTTTTTGGCTTGGACTTTGTCCAGAAGCCTGGTTTCATTCTCTGCCAGAGACACGTAATGAGAATCACTCCTCTGTTCTTTCCCCCCTGTACCAAGGCTTTGTTTGTTTCTTTATTGCTAATGTGTGATATTAAACCATAAATATTTTAAAGAGTTCCTTTTAGTTTAGCAGCAGACAGCAAATTGAATCGATGCTAGCTGTTGCTGAGATGCCACTAATTAAGAGTGTTTTGGTTTATGTTTTACACTAAATTTATTTCCTGTTGACAACCACGAGATGCAGAGGGTTGATCAAAGCCCAGCAGTGAAGATTTACCTGATTTGTTAACAAAATGACATGCAGAATTTAAGCTGCAGCTAACTTCCACTTGGTAATTCATGGAGCAAACTAACAACCTCATTCCCTCTCGGGAAAAACAGCGTAAGAGAAATCAGTTAAAACATTGCATACAGTGAGATTTGAATAGATATTGAACTATGTTAAGTATATTGTAGTCATTACAGAAAACTATTCTAATTTGCAGTGCATTATTCTGGCCTTTTTATCTCTGGCCTGCTTGTTTTGTACGTGTTACTAACCCAAGGCATCTGCCAGGCATCCAGATTAGGAAGGGCCTTTTGGTTTCTGAACAGTGTCCCAGGCCAGTGTGTTTTAACCATTTATTCCTAACTGAACCCACCACAAGTGTATCCCCCTGCTTTGAACCTGGCTAGAATGCATCACTTCTCTTTTTTGTCGTGCTGTTTTTCAACCTTTTTAAAATGATTTTCTTCTTTGTCCCTGCAGGAGGAAGCTTGCTGTGCTGCGAGTCGTGCCCTGCAGCCTTCCACCCAGACTGTTTAAACATTGAGATGCCAGATGGGAGCTGGTACTGCAATGACTGCAGGGCAGGGAAGAAGCTGCATTTCCAGGATATTATTTGGGTTAAACTGGGAAATTACAGGTCTGATGAACAGATGTATTTGTTGGAATGTTGAATTGAGGATCATGCAGTGGGTTCCCTCTGTAGGCCAGCCTTGCTGCACACACATTTCTCATTCCTGCTCCACTTGTGAGCTTCAAGTTCAAACACTTGGAGCTCCACTGGTGCTCTGGGACCCCATCTAGTCTTTGTCTGCTTCCAGTGCATGAGCCTTCAGCCTCTTTTCTTTCAGAGGTCTCTCCAAATAATTAAGCTGGTGTAACCTGTAATTGGCTATATTATCTCACAGGCTGGGAGATAAGTCACTCGGGTAGTCAATGGTTTACACTTCACTGATGTTAAAGGGAGATAGAGGTGGGTATTGTTTATCCCAGAAAGCATTAATAGCTGATTAACCAGCTCACTCTTGATCCTTGACAATCACACTGATTGCAAGCCTTGTCAGAGAGCAGGGTTTTGCTAACTGGGTGCAAGGAGCTCTGTTTACCTGGCAGGTGGGCAAAAGTCCCAGGGAGTTCAGCTTTGGTTTTCTACTCCTGTCTTCTCTTATTGACTAGTGACTGCGGGGAGGGAAGGAATTAAAAGCCACTTGGATCTTGGAGATCATAATCAGTTCATGCTGCTTAGGGTGATTTTGTTAAACTGTCTTTGTAGGAAGAGCTTGACTAAAATGCTGTATTTTTCATTTGTACTTCTGTACTAGATGGTGGCCTGCAGAAGTTTGCCATCCGAAAAACGTTCCCCCAAATATCCAGAAAATGAAGCATGAAATTGGAGAATTTCCTGTGTTTTTCTTTGGTTCTAAGGATTACTACTGGACACACCAAGCACGAGTGTTCCCTTATATGGAGGGAGACAGAGGGAGTAGATACCAGGGGATCAAAGGAATTGGGAAAGTCTTCAAAAATGGTACATAGCTGAAAGTAAACAGAAATAATCTTGTGATATGCATGGTTTGCTCCCTCACCCATGGCCTCGGGCCTGCTTTGTACAGATGCTGGGCAGCAGGCACCAATGTTAACTTGGAATGAAAGCATGATTGCCGTGGCTTCTCATGGGAATATTTCTGATCATTTTAACTCTCTGGGAATGCTGAGTGCAACTGGCATTGACACCTCTCTTAAGAGCATTACCACTCCAAAGCACTGTTTGCAGGAAAATTTACCATGGCACGAGCTGATTCTTCCTCTAGCATGAGTGGGAAGGAGCAGGTCAGCTCTGTGGGGAGTGATCCTGTGTCTGGTCTCTGCTGATGCAGAGATGTTGTTCAGCTTTGCAGGAGGCTGAAGCTCGGTTCCGAGAGATCAAGCTCCAGAGGGAAGCCAAAGAATCCCAGGAGAGCGAGCGCAAGCCCCCCCCCTACAAGCACATCAAGGTAGTGTCAGGGTGACACTGGCTGCTCAGAGGAACAGCTGGGTGATGGGATGGGGAGGGAGGATCGTGGTCATGTGCTGGTGGTTCTGCTTTTACTGTCAGCATGAGGTTTTGCTTCTGTTGCTACAGCCAGTGTTGCAAAACCAGGTTAGAATCAGAGAATCCTAGAACCATTCAGGTTGGAAAAGCCCCTTGGGATCAGCCAGTGCAACCATCACCCTGCTCTGCACAGTTCACCCCTAACCCATGGCCCTCAAACCCACACCAAACACCCCTGAAACACCCCCAGGGCTGGGAACTCAAACCCCTCCCTGGGCAGTATGTGCCAGTCTCTGGCTGCTCTTTTCCCTCCTGCCCAGTCTGCCCTGGAGCAGCTGAATCCATCCCCTCTGCTTCTGTCACTAGTGCCCTGTGAGCAGAGCCCAGCACCAGCCTCTCTGCAATGGCCTGGCAGGGGCTGTAGAGTGATGAGGGCTCCCCTCAGCCTCCTCTTCCTCACACTCCACACTCCCAGCTCAGATTTATCCCCCAGCCTCTTCCCCAGCTTTGTTGCCAGAGCTCTCTGGTTCCAGCCCCTCCAGATCCGTCTTGGATTGAGGTGCCCAGCACTGAACACAATACTCCAGCTGTGGCCTCCCCACTGCCCAGGACAGGGGGACAACCCCTCCCCGCTCCTGCTTCTCACACTCTTTCTTATCCAAGCCAGGATGCCCTTGGCATTTTTGTCCCCCTCACACCCAGCCCCTCCAGCAGCAGCCACTGCAGTATCTCCACTCGAGCGCTTTAGAGCGACGTCTGAACTATTTTACCTTACCCTTCAGGTGAACAAGCCCTGTGGCAAGGTGCAGATATACACTGCTGACATCTCGGAGATTCCCAAGTGCAACTGCAAGCCCACGGATGAGAACCCCTGTGGCTCAGACTCGGAGTGCCTGAACAGGATGCTGCTGTACGAGTGCCACCCGCAGGTGTGCCCGGCCGGCGAGCGCTGCCAGAACCAGTGCTTCACCAAGCGCCAGTACCCCGAGACCAAGATCATCAGAACCGATGGCAAGGGCTGGGGCCTGGTGGCCAAGAGGGACATCAAGAAGGTAGGAGTTGTTCTCCAAGCCTGGCTGGCTGCCGGTGGTGCTGCTGGGTTTGGGCTACACTCTGCTTGGTGTCTTTCCAGGGGGAGTTTGTCAATGAGTACGTGGGCGAGCTGATCGACGAGGAGGAGTGTATGGCAAGAATCAAGTATGCACATGAAAATGACATCACCCACTTCTATATGCTCACAATTGACAAGGTACAGTGTCGTACTATTTACTTTGGGGTTTTTCCCTGAATTACAGCATTATTTTGATCCCTCAAGTTCATATAATCTGTGTTGTGTCTTCTGTGCCTGCTTGCTCCGTTCCATATAGACCTCGTGCACCTCATTAGGCATAACTGGTATGATAATGGCAGTTCATAAGTGAGGAAAGCTTTCTTGCAGCTCTGGCTGTTTCAAGCCTTCTGTTTGATTTTGTTAATGTCCAGTATGTCATCTCTGCAGGTAACCATGCAGTGGCTTAGTAACAAAGCACAGCACCTGTAAATGGGTCACAGTGTTGTGAGCGCCAAGTAGAAAGTAAATGTCAATGTGTTTGGGGCTCTGTGGAGGGAGGGGGGTCTTCAGCATGGCCACCACAGTGCTCACAGGAACACTTGTCCAGCCAGGTGGCTGTGATGGGTCTGGGAACACGTGAGCTAGAGCATGAGTATTGATTTGGGAGTGTCACACTGCAGGCCACTGAGACACTACAGTTCTCAATACAACACTACCATCAGCTCCTTGGGCAGCAGCACCATGCCTGACTGAGCTGCTGGAATGGGGTTCTTGGCTGTTGTCTGAGGGGGAAGGTCACTGAGTGTGCTGCTGGTTTCTCTCCAGGACCGTATCATCGACGCTGGCCCCAAAGGAAACTACTCCCGGTTTATGAACCACAGCTGCCAACCAAACTGTGAGACCCTCAAGTGGACAGTACATGGAGACACTCGTGTGGGGCTCTTTGCTGTGTGTGACATTCCTGCAGGTATTACCAGCTTGGCTTGATTCCCTCAGCTACCCTTTGGCAGAGCTGTGAGTCGGACACTCCTGCTTTAACTGATCCATGCAGAGCTGGTGTAGGGAGCTCAGCACACAAGAGATGCTCTGAGAGCTGCCTGTGACACTGCTCAGTGACAGCCCTGTGGCCACTCTGTGTGGCTAGCTTCTGAGGGGGCACCAAAGGGGACACTGAGCCTCCAGCTGGTGTCCTTGCATTAGCTGTGTGTGGCACTGCATGGCTTTTGGTTTAGAGACCTCGGGCTGCACTTGGCAAGTGAAGATGAGGAGCTTAAGGAGGGGCTGTAGGAGGCTGTTCAGAAGGGTGGATGTTCTGGTTTATGTTTATAATGCACACACACATCTGTCTGTAACTACAGCTAGCTGTGTAGATGTATCTATAAAGTGTGTGTGCAGATCAGACACACGCAGAGTTTTGTGAAGTCAAACCCATTTACTTTAAAATTTAATCACATAACACATCACACTGTTGATTATCATCAGTGATTATGAGCAGTAAAGAGGGAAGATCCTATGACAATAGATGGAGTACAGAACAGAAGCTGGGTGGTGAAATCTCTTTGTTTGCAGCAGTGTTGATGTGTTCCATTGTCCTTCCTAATGAAGGGGTATCTTATCTCCCTCAGGGACAGAGCTGACTTTCAATTACAACCTTGACTGTCTGGGCAATGAAAAAACAGTCTGCAAGTGTGGTGCCCCAAACTGCAGTGGATTTCTTGGGGACAGACCAAAGGCAAGTAATGTAAGGAGAGGTTTTGGTGGTGTCTTGTCTGCTGACCTTGCTCTTTTTCAGTGGACTATGTTTGTGTTGTAAGGCTTAAGTGCTTGAACACAGGCCAGCTGTCCCCTGAGGATACACTCAGTGTCTCTTGCTGGGAGGATGGAGACATTCTTTTTTCCAAACATACCCTTGCTGCTGAAGGATACAGCAGGAGATACTGGTTTGGGGAACACCCTCAATATTTTCTCCTACTATCTTCTATGAGAAATTAATCACCTTGTATCCTAGATAAGTAATCTTGCTAGCTACTAGCACTGGCTTCTGGAATCAAAAGCATATTCATAAGGGGACTGCAGAAGGAATAACCTTCCCAGTCCTGTTGGAAGGAGCTAAGCTCTAAGAACAAGCCTAGCTACAGTGAGATTGTTCTGACACTGAACAGTGAGGGGAAGGGGAGAGTGGTGGGGATGTTGAAAAAACCTCCAGAACGAATTTTAGATGATTCAAGCAAGCAGCAGAATGTCATATTGAAATAGGGATAAGGTTTGGTGTATTTTCTCCTGCACTGTGGGCACAGCTACAGCTCCTTGAGTTCTGCTGTCCACCCCTCAAAGTGTGGAGACTGGTTTCAGTAATTCCAGTGTGAGTATACACCAAAAAAAAAAGGATACTGAAGTGGTTGGTGGTACAAGAAGAAAATGGAGGTAAATTAGCCACGAATACACTGAGCTGGAAATTGGAAAACCTTTTTCCTCAGTGATAAGAAAGTGAGAAGGGACTGTAGGGACAAGACCAGGTTTCAGGGTGGCTTTTCACAGGGACCAGTGTGGTTTTGTTGTCTACACAGACAGATCCAGCGAGGCACTGGCTGGATCAGTACCCAGCCAGTGCATGTGCTCTGCCAGGCGTGCCAACAGCTTTTCTAGCTGCCATTGATACTTCTCCTCCACAAAACTGGCATTTAGAGGTGTGCATCTTCCTCTGTAGAATTCTTCTACTCATGCCTCAGAAGAGAAGGTCAAGAAGACCAAGAAGAGGACACGGAGACGCAGGCCCAGGGCCGAGGGGAAGAAGGAGTCTGAGGACGACTGTTTCCGCTGCGGGGACGGGGGGCAGCTGGTGCTGTGTGACAGGAAATCCTGCACTAAAGCCTATCACCTCTCCTGCCTGGGGCTGCTCAAACGGCCCTTTGGTGAGTCCTCCTGCCAGCTCCCTGGGAGAGAAGGAGCCTCTGCACTGCTCTGGGGAGTGCCACCCTGACAGCATGGCCTGCACCGTGGAGCTCTTCCTGATAAGAGACAAAATGATGCCCTTCCTCCTGCCTCTCTGGAGAAAGGAGTCTTTAGCTTCACAAAGAGGAGTAGTTGAGTGCATCACTCTCTCCCAGGAAGGTTGATTGTAGCTAAGAAATGCATGAAACCAGCCGAGTCCAAACCAAAAGAATGGCAGCAGCACCTGGCACAAGGCAAGTAGGAAACTGTTAGGGCAGCAGATGTGGGGGTGCAGTCCCAGGTCCAACAGGAGTTCCCTGCCTCTTGTCAGCCGTGTCAGGTGGGATGGGAAACAGTGAAGCAGGAAAAGCCTGTTCTGCCAGAAAACAGTGGCTGCTAGAGCATGCTGGGGCAAAAGAGGGTCTGCAGGGAAAGCACCTGGGCAAAACTTGTCACAAGCTGGTGAAGGTAGCAATGGTAGCAGCAGTTGAGTGGAGGGTTCCCTACCAGCCTCTGAGCTCTGTGAAATGCTACTGAGTAAAGCCTGAGTAGTTTCTTCTCACTGGAGTTGCCTGGTGTAGTTAAATGAGGGGGTGCCAAGTGTGCTGCCAGTTGGGCTGTAGAAGGGTGTTGTGGCCTCCTGGTGCTTCCCCAGGAGCCGTGCCTCGTCCAGCTGCTGAGAAGGTCCCTGACACATCTCCCCCCACTAATGCCCTCTCTCTTTTCTGATCACAGGGAAGTGGGAGTGTCCTTGGCACCACTGTGATGTTTGTGGCAAGCCTTCCGTTTCCTTTTGCCACTTCTGCCCAAACTCTTTCTGCAAGGAACACCAGGATGGGACAGTGCTCAATTCCATGCTGAATGGACAGCTATGCTGCTCGGAACACGTGCTGGGGGTAGATTCTGGTGACACTCAGAAGACTGAGAAACCCCGCAAAAAACTGAACAAGTTGAAGCCCAAGAGGAAGCAGAGGAACAGATGGATGAGAGCTGAATGCAAATAGTCACGAACTGCAGTTCCTGCTGCCAACACTATCTTGTAGATAAGTTGTGAATACGACCAGGGAAGGACACAGTTTTACATATATTCTGTAAAGGTTACTGGGGGGGGGGGGGGGGGGGGGGGGGGGGGTGTTTTTTTTTTTTTTTTGGGGGGGGG
>JAOEGS010022883.1:77632-89089 GCA_025447755.1 Corythornis vintsioides
GTGGGGTGTTTTGTTTTATTTTGTTTTTATAACTCCACTGAGCCAACCACAGCAGTCTCCTGCTGCTTCTGCACTGAGAATGAACTGCATAGTTCAGAGAATTTCAGGACAAACCAAACTTGTTACTCAGCATTACAGTTACACTTGAATTCGTGACGAATGTAAGAGGCTCCCTCCAGACTGGAGGTAGGTGAAAAATCAAACCAGGTAGGTGTAAACGTAGGGTTTTTAGTCTCTGTCGACCAGCAGAGGTTTAAAATAGTGTATCCTTGAAAGAAGTGATTAGCTCTCAAGTCCTTTGAAGTAAGACACGGCGTGGTCTGTGGTCCCAATGAGATTTGCTTGCCCTTGTGTGTGTTTGGAGCAGGTGCTTGGATGCCATTCGTGATCCAGGGGGTTATCCCCACACACACCAGCTGGTTTCTGCCCTCAGGAAGTAGCTCTAAACAAAGATGGTTTTGAACATCCTTCCAGGAGACATGCAGTGTGTGGTGGGAAGCACTCCTTGCACCAGAGAGGGAAAAGCTTGCATTGTGAGACTTCTTTCTGTACTGTTTTTTCCTATATTTCAGTCCAGTGAAACAGAATTGACTTGATCTTGCAAAGATTTAAAGGGATATTTTCTTGCAGTCTAGGCCCAGTACTCTAGGATTGCTGTGTCTTCATAAAAATTAATCTTATCAAAGCTATTATTTGAAAAAAAACAACAAACTTTTATTTTACTTTTTTAATCCCCCTTAAGTAAAACCCAGAGGCAAACCTTTCTTTGGAATGCTTGGAGTCCAAAACCAAATTGAGTGGAAGGTGGAACTTGACTGAAGTCTAAATTCTGAACAGCTGACTAGGTTTTTGAAGGACCAGTGGCACCATGGCAGCCAGCCCAGCTCTGTTCCTGCTGCTGGAGCTCTGCCCCCAGCTGTTTATTGCTGCTGTGTTGCCCAGCAAGGCTTCCTGGACTTCCCTGCTCTCTGAGCTCCTCACCGCAGCCAGGTGAGAACACAGGACTTGGAATTGATGGGAATCATGTTAGAACTAGGGAAAAACAGCTGAGAAAAAGGTCGTTGATGTTTCCTTCCCCGTGCATGTCCTTGGTGTGTGGTTGGGCAGTGTGCCAGGTGTGTTTGCCTCGTGCCCACGTAGAAAGCTGTGTGTGTCCTAGCTTAGTTGGCCTTACTGTAGCCTTGCTGGCTCACAGAACTGCATGTTTGCTTTTGTTTTCCCAAAGTATTTCTTCAGGATTTGAATGCAGATTTAGGTTTTTTTGGAATTCTGGAAATCCCCCTCAACTTGTTCCCAACAAGTAAAAAACTTTGGTTTTATTAGAAGATATTAATTGATTTTTAAAGGTAGCAGTGCCCTATGCTGAACGCTGTGGTTTCTAGTTTGTGAACAAACAGCTTTGTTCTTTTAATCATTTTTATATAAACAATGTTGGAAGGTAAAACTTTTTTTTTTTTCCAAATAATTTTTGAAAAAATAGCAGAGTCCAAAAGAGGGAGAAGTGTGACATGTTTGCATTGTTTTCAGTGCTATGCCAAGCCTTGCACTCGAGTTAAAAATCAATATTTCTTCACCAACGTTGAGGGAAGTTTTCCCTCTGCCCCAGATGTTGTTATCCCAGGACTGAAGCACAGACCTGTGCCTCAGCTCAGACCAAAACTGGTGTTGTGTTTCTCAGACTGGTTTCTGAGAGGAGGACACTGAGATCAGGTAGTAAAGCAGAAAGTTTTTCCTTGTTGCTTTGAAACAAAATGAAGGAATTTGATCCATTGGGACCACAGCTGGAATGCCACACCCTGTCAGGAAGGCTTTGTGAGAACACCTTTGACTAAGTTATTGCCAGTTTACATTCCATTGCTTTTAGCACCTCTTAATTGTTTTAGTTGTTGCTTTCTCCTCTCCACCCATAGGTGTAGCAGCTCTGGCACCCTGGCACAGTTACTCCCCCGGGTCCTAAGAGGCAGACACCCCCTTGCAGAAGCCACCATGTCCAGTAGGTACAGGCTGGCACTGCCCAGCAGCAGAGGCCGTGGTGACAGGGCCTGCAGGCCGCGGCCTACCCCCCGTTCCGGCGCCAAAACCAGGCCTGGCGCTCTGCTCCGCGCCCTGGCAGACAGGCCTTGGCCAGGGGCTCTGGGGCTCTCTGCTCCCTTCTACCTCTTCTCTGCCCTCCCTGCCAGGCTCCTGGGGCCAGCTTGCTAGGGATTCCTTCCTTCTGATCAAGTACTTGGCAGATTTTCCTTTGGAAGAGATGGATCATGTTCTCCCTTCACATGAAGCGGCCATGGCACCCCCTGAACCCACTCAGCTGCCAGGCTGGGTGATTCCAAAGGTGGTTTTCCATGAAGGCTCCTGTGCCCCCCTCTAGCACTGGGGAAAGAGGTTGTGTGAGAAAAAGAAGGCAGGAGGAAAGCTCTTTGAGTCTTTTCCTTCTCCCACCGTCCCAATACAAGAGACATGAAGCTTTCTCATGATGCAACTCAATCGTTTTTAGCAACTATAAAGATTTTCTGTTCCAAACTCATCGAAGTGACACCCAAGCATGGCCTATGATGTGGCATTAAATTGTGTGTTAGTGTCTTGCCCAGCCCAGTAGAAAGATCTTTCCTTTTCCAGCTGGCACATGAAGCCAAACTCAGAGTTGGTTGTTGTTTTATCACATGAGCAAAGCATGGGAACAATTTTCAGTTGACTATGTTAGATGTATTTTCATACAATCTAGGAAGAATAATCAAATTAAATGTCTGTTTTTGTTCAATAGCTTTGTGTTCATGGTCAGTTTTTAGGGTTTTCTTTTTTTTTTTTTTTTTTAAGTACTTGGAAAAGCAAAATATTTTGCAAGACTTATTAATGGGATTTTTCCACATTGTTGAATTACATTATTCCATGTCTGACTGCTTGAGAAACTTCAGTGTCTTATTAAATATTAAAATTTATTCCTAGGTATTTAAGAAGTTGCCAATTCTTTTTTTATTTTCCCTTTTTTTTTCCTTCTTTTTGGTGACACAGCTCTATATGGTTATTTTTGCACCTTTGTTTCTTTAAAGTGAATTGCTACATCCTCATGTAATGGCTAATGATTGTCCCTTGGCTTCTCTCCACAGCAGTGCCCATCAGAAAAACACTGACTGACCTTGGAGAGAGGCTCAGGGGGGAGGTGCCTGTGCTGTGGACTTTGGGAATCCAAATCCAACCCAGAATGGTTTGGGTTGGAAAGGACCTTTAAAGACCATCTGGTCCACACCTCCCCCTAGACCAGCTTGCTCAAAGCCCCATCCAGCCTGGCATTGAACACCCCCAGGGAGGGGCATCCACAGCTTCCCTGGGCCCTCTGGCCACACCAGCCCCCTCTCCCCTTCCCTCTACTCCTGTGACATAGCTGAGAGGCATCAGAGAACACATACACTGCCCTTATTTATTTTAAACCACAGGAACCCTCCCCTGGGGAAAGACCCAGCAGCTGAGGGCAGCAACCACTTAACCCCCCCAGCTGGGTTCCTTCAGCTGCCTGTGCTGCTGCAGAGCCCCCTGGGGAGCTGGGTGTGGGATGGTAACACATCCCCCTCCCTGCACATCCATCTCCCAGCTCTGGGAGCACCACAGGCTGGTTGTGCTGGCACTGGTGAAGCACCCAGGGGCACAGCTGGCTGCTCTGCCTGGGCAGAAAATACAGCTAACAACTGGTGGGGTTGGGTGGGGAAAGAAGCCATTTGGATCCTGTTCCTTGACTTACCCTTGCTTAAAATAGTGGTAAAGCTTTGAGAATGGAAAAAATAAATTAAAACAAACCAATACACTCTTAAAGAGAAGCAGATGAATGTTAGTCCCTGCTCAGGGGGAGGTGGCTGTTGTGGGACAGGAACCTTCCTGTCCTCGGTGGCTTTGTTGAGCTGACTTGCAATGGAGAGAGACAGGTCACTGCTTGGTTGGTTTTGGGTTGGTTCTGTTTTTTTCCTGATGAAAGGAGAGAAGTATTTCCCTGTGAGTGAAGCCAGGAACTGCAAGGAGAAGAGCTGGGTTCCCATCAGTCCGTGTTAGACCAGTAGGCAGCCAGGTGGGTTAGCAGAAGCAGCCACAGCTCCCAAACTCGAGTCATTTCTCAGCACTCAGCCACACAGAAGGAGATGCTCAGGGTTAAAGAACCTGCCTGTGTTGGCACCTGCAATGCCCCGGGCAGGAGAGGCAGGTGCTTGCTGGTGGCACCTCCTGCTCTACCAGCCAGCATAGACTGGTTCTGTGTGCTCTGTGCCCCCGTAGCCTGGGTGTTGTCTGGAGCCCCGGGGCAGCAACAGAGCCTTCAAGGATTTCTTGCCAGATGCTTGCCTTCTTCTGAGAATCAGCAGAAATACAGCAAAGATTGCACCTGGAAGTGAGGAGGGGTAGGTGTTGTCAGGTGGGAAAGTGAAGTGTCACAGTATTTGCTCTGGAGTTCCCCAACTCAAGTATTCTGGTAAAATAAAGAGGGTTTTTTTTTCTCCTACACACTGCAGAGAACATAAATCAACCAACCAAAAGATGAGGCTGCATCTAATGAGAAAGACTCTATTATCCATCTAACTTCTCTCTCTTGAAGTAAGGCATTTCAGCCTTCCTCTGGAAGCTGTGCAGAAGAAAGGCAGGTTTAATGAAGTCCTTCAGTAACCTGCTTTCCTCCTGCCATTTACTCTGCTCTGCAGAACTGTTATTTTCCACTTGGCATCTTAGTCCAAGGCAGATCCCAGCAGAGGGGAAAGGAGCTGCTCTGTGCAGCCCTTAACATGAAGCACAAGAAGTAAGTGACCTAGATTAACTCCTGAGTCTAGACTGAGACTGGGACTGTCAGGAAAAATCACTTCTAGCTCGGGCACAGACCTGGAAGTAATTGGCAAACAGCAAGTGCTGTGCCAACCTGTTTGTTTGGTGCTGGCAGGAACATAACCAGGGAAAAAATGATCTTAGAGGGGCACCGGTGTGTCACTGTGATGCAGTGCCAGACAAACCCACCCACACTGAGTGCCCAGCTGCAGAGGGGGCTCTGCTTTCACCAGGGGACCAAGGGCAGCACTTACCAGCTGAGGAGAGAGCCAGGAGAACGACCACCAGGGGGGTGAGCTGGCAGGAGCTCCCTGCCTTGTACAGGAAGATCTCCATGCAGTAGCTGGGCTCGGCGCTGCCCGCGGGGCAGAAGGCATCGGGGGGGCACCTGACTGGGCTCACATCTGGGCTCTGCCCAAGAGAAGGGATAACTCAGCACCAGCAAACAGGAGGAGTGTAGAAGGTAAGTCAGTGGAGGGAGATGGTGCTTCAGCAGTGAAAGAAGGAAAACAAGGAATGAAAATTGAGCCTGTCTGAGGAGCAGAAGGTGGCACTATGCAGCCTGTGCATACATCAAACCCCCCCATTAATGGGCACACTCCCCTGATTGCCCAGAGACTGGGCAGCTCTGAAGGTGGCACAAAGCCAGACTCCTGCTGTGGTGACTTTAACCATCTCCCTCCATCCCTCTGTCTATGTGTGGGAGGAAGCTCAGCTGAAAATGGTGCTAATTGAAGCATATTTATCTTGTCAGAGACAGCTGCATGTGCCAGTCCAGGCTGACAATCCAGCTGGTGGAGACTCACAGGGCAGTAGTGATTTTCTGGGCATAGGTCACAGCTCTCCTTGCCCCTCTGTAATTGATATTCTCCTGTCCTGCAGAGCTTGCATTTGCTGTCACTGGGGCCTCTGAACATCCCTAAAATAGAAAAGAAGCACAAAATTCAGAGCTGGGACTGGACCCTGGGGCCCTGGCAATTGCATATGGATGATTCAGCTTCCAAAGCTGCAAGGAGAAAGACCATTAAATATTTCATGTGCATAACAAAAGCTGAGCCTGAGTTGTGGTGGCAAAAGGGGCAGGACAGGGAACAAATGGACAGAGGGAATAAAGGAATCTGGGGTTAGATCTTGGCAAACAGAGGAAGTGTTCCTAAGTGGGAGGTGGGTTTGCTGGTGAGCTCTGTCTTTAAAGCAGAGGGGAGGGTGGAGCTGGAGGTCAATAGTGTTCCATGTTCCCCAGTTCTGGTTTCAAACACCTTCACCAGCTCTTTGAAACTTGCTGAGCAACATGTAAAGCCCAACTCCACTTCCTCAGCTTTGTGGGAATGAGGGGTCATGGAAGTCCTGGGTCTCAAAGTAGTAAATGCTTCTCTGTGTCTAAAATGGAACTGGACTCCCTGAAGTCCCCAGTGCTGCTTCTGGAGAGGAGGCTGGGAGAGTCTGGCCATCCATGGATGCAGGGGCAGCTGGAGCACTCTGCCCTGCTGCTGACCCACCCACTGCAGGTCCATGGCCTTTAGGACCTTTGCTGGGTGCCAGGAGCAGAGTCAGCTCCTCACTTCCCCCCACTGGCTGTCCCCTTGGCCTCAGGCAGGCTCCTGGGGGGCATCCCCCAGCTCTGCTAGTGAGCCTGTGGTTCCAGCAGCAGAGAACCCCACTGCTGAAGATGCCTTTGTGCTGAAGCTGTATCTGGCCCTGGCCTGCAGGTGACCAGCCAAGCCAGTAGCCCTGCTGCTGGGCAGGTGGCACAGGCACAGCCTCAGCAAACCAGGAAGGGCCAAACCCAGCACCTCACCATCACCACGAGGGCAACGGGTTGTTTTGCAGGGCTGGGACTTGTGTGCTGGCAGGGAGCAGTGCCCTGGGGTGAGATGAGGCTGGGAATGAACCATTCCTCCTGGTGCTGAAGGTCCCAGCTCCCCATACCTGCCAGGCAGGGTGTGCACTCCTCAGATGCCTCCTGGAGAGTCTGGTGGCCAGGTGGGCAGGGCAGACAGGCTGTGCAGCTGCTGGTGCTGAGGAGGGGAGAGGAGGCAGACAGTGCTGGAGGACAAGCCTTGCCAAGACAGCCCAGCCCCCCAAAGCCAGCTCACTAACACACCCTGAGCTCTCCAGGGCTACCAGCAACTAAGGCTTTGCCCTTCTGCGGCTGCTGACAACGTCTGCAGTGGCACTTCTCAGCTGCAGCTGGGCACCTCTGGCACTTCTTTGGCTGCCTGTTTGCATTCAACTCGTAGGAACTTGCCCTCCTGGAAGCCCCTGATCCTGAAACCCACCAGCTCAGCTCACTCCCTGTGCCAGCACCTGCCTGTTTCCCAGTGGTGGGCAATGCCCACACCACGCAGTGATGTTGGCAGAGGTGGGCTGCAAGCTGATGCTCCACCACCTGGTGCCAGGAGGTCCCCTGGAATGAGGTGGTAGATGTTCTGCATCTGATGTTTTACCACCTAAGTAATTCTACCCCTGTGTTCTGCAAGGTGATTATCCTACCACCTGACTCCAGGACTCTCCTCTCCACTGCACCATCCCTCTCTCACTGGGTCTCAGCACCTGTGTCCCTACAGATGGAGTGGCAGGTGACTTGCCCTTGGCCACTACACTGGGTCTTGTAGCTCAGTGGCTAGAAGAAAACCACCCCTGATGGTCCACCTGAGGGCCAGCATCACCAGCAGACTCCTTACTTGCAGAATGATCCAGGCAGGCAAGGCAAACAAAAAGCTGCATTTTGCTTGGAGCTGTAGTAGCCTGAAAAAGAGAAGAGTGAAGCTTGAGGATCTCTCCCCATCCATCACTGCCCCACATCTTTGTGTATTTGCTCATCTCTGTTTTACAAGCAACCCAATCACTGCCATGGGTTCACCTGGCAGAGAATTAAGGTGTTTTATGCCCTCCAAACCATCCAGGGTGAAAACTAAGCAGCCCCCCACTGCCTGCAAGAAAAAAGGGAGGTTTGGACAATTGTAGCTGCATGATTTAAGGGCCACCCCACAGACTCCTCTGTGGCCCAGCAGGGTACCCAGGCTTGCAGAGGGGAGGGAGTTGCCCACACAGGGTTTGGTGGGCAAGTCTTCAAAAAACCAGCTTGAGGAGCACTCAAATGGCTGCTGCTTTGCTCTGGCAGTTGGCTAAGCAAATGCTGGTCTGGTTTGGAGCTGCTGCCAGGGAACACACCACGCCAGGCTCGGGGCAGGTCACCAGGGGCACAAGAGCTCCCCAGGAGCCCAGGTTTTGATGCCTGAGGAATAAGGAGAGTACTACACTTGGCATTCAGACTGCAGAGGATTGTCCAAGTGAAAACAAAGATGGTTGAGACTCATTAAAACCAGGGGAATACTTTGTCTTGCTGATGCCTTCCTCTCCTTGAGTCCCACAGACCTTTCCTGACTGTCTGGAGAGGCTTTCACTGCAGTGGGAGCTCTGCAAAAAGAGGCACATCTCTGAGATCTGTTAGTTTCATTCTAGTGACCACTGTCACTAGCAGAGTGGGCAGAGAAGCTGCTGCTCTATTTTCACCCTGAACAAAACAACCTGTTTACTCTTCAGTGCCCTCAGGTTACCTGGCAGTTACACCTGGCCTAGTGGAGATGCATCTGGGATGAATCCAAAAGCCAGCCTACCTTCCCAGCACGACCTGCAGGCTGCAGCCCCAGACTGGTTGGAGTAATGGCCAGGAGGGCAGGGAAGGCAGGAGGTGCTCCTGGTGAAGCTGGGAGGGAAGGGAGAAGAGGTGAGTGCTGCTTTAGGTCACCCAGGCTCCTATCCCCTTCAGGAGAGCAGAGAGTAGCAGGAAAAAAAAAAAAAAAAGGTGCAGCCTGTGGAGAGCTGGAGGAGGAACAACCCTGGCACCACTTCTGTAGCCAGAGGAGGAGCCTGTGGCCGTTGGGAGTGGTGTCCACCCCCCGCCCCCAGCCAGGAGCACTTACTCGGCATAGCTGCCCGGCGGGCACGGCAGGCAGGCCGGCTGCCCCCTTCCAGGCTGGTAGTGGCCCAGGGGGCAGGAGGTGCAGGCACTGGGGTCTGTGCAGGAGCCCCCCCCACAGCAGGAGCAGCTCAGGGTGCCTAGATGGGAACAAGAGACTCGGGGTCAGGTTGGTGAGGCTGGACTGAATCCTGGTGCTGGCTGTGACAGTGACAGCCATGCAGTGTGGGGATGAGAGCCCCTGCAGCAGCAGAAGCTGGCAGTGCCAGTGCCAACCAGCTGCTGTGCAGTCAGCCAGCTGAACAACAACCAAAACATGACCAAGGTACCAAGTCTAGCACTGAGGATTGCTGGTAATTAAGATTTTTTTTTCTCTTTTAACGTGAGGGCCTGGAGGGTTTTCATTGTTTTCCCTCCAACACACAAAGAGAACACTGAAAAACCAACCAAACCACAACACCCTCCTCTGGATGACTGAGCAGTGAGCCTGTGGGAAGCAGAACTGAAGGGAAAAACCCCAGAGCAGAGGATCTGCCTTAAGCTCACAGGTACCATGGCTTCCCACCAGGCACAGGCAGCTCTATCCCTCTGCACAGAGGCAGCCAGCACAGGCAGAGAAGTCCCTGTACACAGAAGAGTTGGGACTTACCTTATCAGAGCTTCCTATTCCTCTGTTTTAAAGTGTCCTGCAGCAAGGCAACAAGCAAATAATTCCTGGCTTGTATTTGAGAGGTTGGTTTGTTGGGGTATTTTTGGGTGCAGTGGTGGTATTAAAAAAAAACCCCAGCAAAACCACAACAATCCCACCAACCACTTTCCAACAGCAGTGACTGCTGGGAAAGGTAACACTGAGCACTCCTGAGCACAGCAGAGGTGGATCAGGTAGTTTGTCCAGCCCAAGGGAAAAGGCTGTTTGTATGGCAGAGATTCCAAGCATTCCAGACAGACAGCTGGAAGCTGTCCTTGTGTTTGGCACTGGACCTGAGAATGGCATCCCCTAGCCATCTATCAGGCTGCACTTGTGCTACACTTTATGGCACAACCCCATAGCTCCTTCACCCAGGGCCACCAAAGGCCAAGGCTTTAACTTCAGAAGGGCACAACAAACCAACCCCTGGCTCCTGCTGCCTGCCCAAGCCTCCAAGAGCCACACGTGCTGCTTTCACCCCCCTTGACAAGTCACTTTCCCAGCTAACAAGAGAGCTGGGACACACAGGGACTCACCTGCACTGGGAACTGTCCCTGGGGAGCAGTGGGCACAGGAGGTCACATTCACCCTGCTGCAGTTTGAGGGCTTGGGGGTAGTGAAGAATGGAGCTGATGATAGGACTCCTGCAGATGTGGTCACTCCTGGAGGGGACACTGGGGCACTGCTGGATGTAGATCCTGGAGAGGTGGCTGTGCTGCCAGAGGTGAGCATGGGCACATCTGTGGTGGCAGTCAGAGGCTCAGCAGGCCTTGGTGTGGTTGGAACAGCAGAAGGTGCTGCAGTGGACTTGGCAAGGGCTGCAGTGGTGGACACCACTCCAGATGGAAGCATTGCAGGGGCAGTTGGAGGAGCAGAAGCTGCAGTAGTGGTTGCACTGGGAGGTGCTGGGGTTGATGCTAAGGGGACCTGGGTAGTGGCTGCACTGGGAGGTGCTGGGGTTGATGCAATGAGGACCTGGGTAGTGGCTGCACTGGGAGGTGCTGGGGTTGATGCAATGGGGACCTGGGTAGTGGCTGCACTGGGAGGTGCTGGGGTTGATGCTAAGGGGACCTGGGTGGTAGTTGTCTGGCTTAAAGCAATACCTAAGGGAAGAAAAACCACAATTACCATACAAATTGCTGTTCTCCCTTCAGTGGAGGCTTCCCCTTGTGGCTTTACTGGCTGCTTAGCCCCTGTGTCCTGGTTTAGTGCCCAGAAATTCCCTTCTGCTGTGTCCCACTGCAGAGCAATACAGAAGCAACTGATCTCTGGCAGCCTCTGAGCATCCCCAGCACACTTGTCAAGGAAATCAGTCAGGGAGCCCACGAGGCCACAGCTCAGTAGATGCTGATGTCCTGGAGGTCTCACTTTTCGATAAAAAGGTGTGAGAATTACCTGAAAAACTGGTTTTTTTTCTAGTGGCAGCTCCTTGAGACAGTTCCCCCTGAGGTCTCACACCAATCTGCTCTGAGATGCTTGTCAAGCAGCTGGCTGGTTTATCCCAACTCCATTAAGGGGATCAGCAAAGAGAAGTCATGGGTTTGGGATTTTGTTTTAAGCTCTTCTGGAGATCCACCCAGCAAGCAGAAGGGAGCCTGCAGGCCAAGAGTGGCTTTGATTCTGCAATCCATCCCTCCCCTCCTAGGTGGCTGCAGACCATGGGTCCCTGCAGGGCCTTTCCCCAGATCCCAGACTCACAGAAGGGAAGGGACCCCAAAGATCATCCAGTTCCAACCTCTGCCATGGACAGGGAAACCTCCCACTAGATCAGATTGCTCAAAGCTCCATCCAGTGTGGCCCTGAACACTTCTCCCCAGCCTGTCTGTTCCTCTTCTGGCTGCACCACACGAGGCCAGGCACCCCTGGTGCCAGTGCTCAGCTTATCAACAACATGCAGACCAAGCTGACTGGTGACTCAGATTTCTACAGAACAACCACACAGTTGGTAGAGGTTGGAAGGGAGCTAGAAGATCATGCAGTCCAACCCCCCTGCCAGAGCAGGGGCACCTAGACCAAGTCACCCAGGAACAGATCCAGGGGGGGCTGGAATGTC
>JAOEGS010022885.1:0-23647 GCA_025447755.1 Corythornis vintsioides
AAATTTTGCAGTTTTTCCTGATTTCTCAACTAACAAAAATCCTTATATATTCTTAAATAGAAAAATATATTCTTCTATAGGCAATTATGGAGAGGGGTTCTATATTTAAATGCCCTGTAGCATCAGTACTCTGATCACTGGTACTTCCTACTACCTGAACTCTTTTGAACTCCATTTTATTACTTAGAATCATAGAACCATAGAACAGTTTAAGCCAGAAGAGACCTTTGAAGGTCAGCTAGTCCAACCCTCCAATTCAGAATATCTCACTAAAATTCATCAGTATTGATTTTTGGGTGGTTTTTTTTGCATGAGAAATGAGATGGATTCAACAATTCCATCACAACACGTCTGTTTTCTGCAGAAATGTGAAACCTTTCATAGAAGAATCTAAGCAATTAATATTCCTACGACTTGTAATAGGTCTGATGTACTGATCTGATCTCAGGAAAATCCTGTTTCAACAGCATATTTACTCAGAGTTTACTCAGAGCTTCTCATGCTGTTTTTTGTTGCTGTTTCCTTTTGTTTTGGTTTGGTTTTCGTGCAGTTTGTCAAGCAGAAGTTGATGCATGGCTCTTCCTGCAAAGGAGAGCGTGGAGACCAATTAGTCAACCCAGAAACTGGCAAACTCCTCCTAATATGACTGCATGACTGCCACAGAATGGCAACTCAATAAAGATCTATCTAGCTTTCAAAAATATTAACCTTTTGCTTGACGCTGCCATTTATCAGGAGGTTTCTTCTTTGAATGATGAGGTTGCTCCAGCAGAAAGCAGAGCTAAAGGCCACCAGCTACCCCAGCATCACACAGATGGGTGATGCCCAGGGGTGTTCTGAAGCCTCAAGATTCACTCAGAAAGCATTTGGGGAAAATAATGGCAGATTAAAGCATGAATTAGAAGTTGGGTTTGGATAAAAGGCTTCCTTAATTACTTAGGAATTGACAGGCTCATCAAACCTAAATATCCATCCTTCTCCATCTCCTGTTTCTGCTGTCAAGTTGGGGCAGATGCCTCATAAATGGTGCAAAAGGAAGGGTTTTGCATCAGGTAGCTCTGTATTCTCCAGCTCCTGCAGGATGAAGAACTACAGTTGAGGCTTTAAACTTGTAGGGGCCCTAGAGAGAGCTGGGGAGGGACTTTTTACAGGGGCTTGTAGCAATAGGGTGAGGGGTGATGGCTTCAAAGTGGAAGAGGGGAGACTGAGATTAGAAAGAATTAGCAAGATGAGCACTCTGAGGGTGGTGAGACCCTGGCACAGGTTGCCCAGGGAAGTTGTGGATGTTTCATCACTGGAAGTGTTCAAGGCCAGGTTGGATGGGGCTTTAAGCAACATGGTCTAGTGGGAATTATCCCTGCCCATGGAAGGGGGTTGGACTAGATGATCTTTAAGGTCCTTTCCAACTCAAACCATTCTATGATTCTAAATGTCTAGATTTGGTTGGGGTTTTTTAATTAAAAATCACATTAAATCATTAATCTCTACACCTTTTCTTTCCCTGTCTTTGCTTGCAAATACATCTCCATGGGTGCTGTTTAGAATGAAAGACTGATGAAAAATTATCAGAGGGTTTCCAGCCCTCCCAGCATTGCTGGGGCTCCTCTGGACCCACTCCATGACTTGCTGTACCCAGTGCAACCAGGCCAGCCAAGCTGTGCCCAGGATAAAAAGGAGATTCCTGGAGATGTAAATCTGAGCAATGGTACAATGAGGGAAGGGAGATAAGGAGAGGAAAGATAAAGTCATTACTGCAGATGGATTAGAAGTTTCAGAGAAGACTGTGAATTTGCCAGGAAGGCCTGCATTGTAGAAGCAGGGAAGTGAAGGCAGGATCAGACACCTCTGCTAGGGATAGTCCCATCTCTGTGGGGAGATCCTGTTGTGTGATGAAGGAAAGAAATATCCTGGAGAAAATTGTCTGGGGAAGATGTGTGCCTGAGGACCTATGGAGGCAGAATTCAGTGGCCAGCACTTGCCTGTTCCCCAGGAATGCTACAGATGAGTTTTTCTGTCTCGTAATTAAGGGTCACCAGGTTTCCTTTGTGAAACTCCTTTGTAAGAGGCCATAATTCACTGTTTTTACACTGCATAAAGCTGGGAAAACCACCAATGAAAATCTCAAACCCGGATAAAACTCCCCCAAAACAAACAGAAACCAACAGACCCACCCAAATCCAAGCAAAAAAAACCCCAAACAAACCCAAATCCAAGCAAACTAACAAACATAAATAAAAGGCAAACAACACAACACCAGAAAAAATCTCAACAAACCCATCACAGTGATAGCTCCAGATACCCCAAACACATCTCTCCAACACGAGGACCACTTTGGGAGGTGTTTAATCCTTTCTAGAGGTTCAAAACCCAGAGCTCGAGAGGAGATTTTTTTGCTAGAGAAGCTCTTCTGCTCTTTTTTTTTTTTTAATTGTTTAATTCTTTTTATTTTCTCTTTCTTCAGTTAAACTTCAAAGCTGAAGATTGCAAATGTGCTACTTGGCTAGGAAGGATTCCAGCATGAGGATTCACCACTTTTCCTCTTAAAAGACCAGTCTATTTAAGGTTCAAAAGCATATGTTGCTCCCCACTTCAATTCCATCCCTTTTGTTGCCTGGCTGCAAGTGAGAGGATTCCACTTCTCTTCCTCTGGCTCAAACCCCTCGTGTTGCTAGATTGTGCATCACGGATTCTTCCCGAAATCTTGGTGCTGTGATGATGTGACATCTCAACAGAACTCCCTGCCAGCACACTGTGAAAAATATTCTCAGCTGATCCCACCCTCAGAGACAGAGTCATTTGCATGGGAAATTGCTGCTGTCTTTGCAAACAGAGTAAGGGCAAGGAAATAAACACTGCTCCCTCCTCTGATAGGAGCTCAGAATCCTGCTGGTTGGAAGACACCTTCCAGATCATCAAGTCCAACCACTAACCCAGCACCACTGCCCCATGGCCCTCAGCACCACAGCTCCATGGCTCTGAAACCCCTCCAGGGATGGGGACTCCAGCCCTGCCCTGGGGAACATCCCAGAGCTTGACAGCTCTTCTGGGAAAGACATTTTTCCTCGTGTCCAACCTAAACCTCTCATGGCACAACTTGAGGCCTTGTCCTATTGCTTGTTCCTTCAGAGAAGAGACCAACCCCCACCTGGCTTCAGCCTCCTTTCTCTACAGAGTGAGAAGGTCTCCCTGAGCTACCTGGTATTGCCTTTTACCTGCTTGTGCCCTCTGAATTTGCACCCATCTTCCCAGGCCGGGTGTAGCATGTCCTGGACCCACTGAATCTGGAAAAACCCCAGACTTTGGTGGCAGGACCCTCACACTCTGGGGTGTGAGACACCCAATTCTTTGTTCCTTACACCTCACTGACAGCAAAGCACGAAGCCCCACATCCTTTGTTTAATTCCCCACACCTTCATTAATTCCCATCCCTCCCTGTGCTCATTTTAGAAGCAGACCCAGTACTGTGAGTAGGATCTGTGCTACATCACCTACGTTTCTCATCCATTCTTAGCCAAAAAAAAAGAGGGGTTGGCTGCCAAGTGGAGGTCGATTCAACACAAACCTCTTCCCCAGCATCACTGGAGGCTTGGTGCAGGTAGCTGAACTCCACCAGCAGCCAAGGAAGAGAGCGTGGGTCTGGGCAAAGCCTTGAAGTGAGAATGTTTTTGCAGTTCTCAGCTGACACAGGAGCACTGCAGAAATGTCAAAGCTAACACTGTGACTCCAAACGAGGAGCACGGGACCCGACAAGCAATTATACACCCAGCAGCTTAACATAAATTGTGGGTGAAAAAATATCAGGAACAATTTCTCAGGATTTAGTGAGGGAGCACCTTGTAAAGCATAATTGGATTAGAGGAGACAGCCAGTGTGGATTTACAAGCAGGAGGTCTTTTGCTTAACTAACTTGTTGGAGTTCTTTGAAGCTACAGTATTACTGCCAAGGTAGGCAAGGGAAATGTAATAGATGTTATGCACTTAGATTTCCCAAAAGCAATTGGGGAGGTTGTACAGTGAGATTATCAGCTAATGGAAGAAGTCGTGCTATAAAAATGAGCTGGCTTCAAAAAAAAAAAAAAAATAGAAGGTTGAGAAGCAGAAAACAGCCAGAGCGTGGGTTGCCTTGCCATGTTCCTTCTCAACCTCAAAAGTGAGTTATTTAAGTGCTTGGCCTGGGGAAGAAGGATGTGGAGAGGTTCAGCTTTGGAGATCTGCTTGGATTTCTGAGAGCTCCCAGCCTTTTGCAAGGAGCATTTCTCCTCCAGGAGCTCAGCTTCTTAGCCCCAAGGATGAGAAGAGCCCTAGGAGATCATTCCTCCTCCAGAAAGAGGAGTGACTCAAAGGCAGCCTGGCTGCACGGGCTGTGTGATCTGCCAGCCCCAAGGATGCTCACAGAAGGAAAACCAAGCTGTGCTTCCAGTGAACAAGTGGGGAAACTGAGGCACGAGTAGGAAGGAGAATGTGCTCAATATCACCCAACCCAGTGCCAAAAGGAGCACAGATCCTGCCAGGGCCAGGCTTTGCCCTCTGGCTCGTGCTGCCTCTCAAGGAGGAGGAGTTTCTGTGTGTGCAGGGTGAGCACAGGCTCAGCACATCTACCCTGGCCATGGGGAGAGGCCACGCTCACAGGGAGAGGTCTGGGGAGAGAAGGATGAATCAAGGAGTGGGCAGATGGGTTCTGCAGCAGGAGCAGAGCCCTCCAGCAGGCAGATGCTGCTGCTTTCAGCTCCTCATCTGCAGCCAACAGGCTGATATCAGTGGATTTACATCCAAAGCAGGCTATGGAGCAGACCTGAGCAAATGGATTCACATCACAGTCACCAAAGCTCTCCCAAGCAGCCAGTTGCTCCTGGTGTTTCTTTTCCACATCATGTCTCAGCAGCAAGCAACATTTTGCTCCCAGCTCCAGCTGCTTTTCTTGGCTGCCCTTGGAGCCACCAGCACTGATAACTCTGGAATCCAGTTTCAATGCATCCCTGCTGCTGTCCAACAACAATGGTGACTGGGTCAGGATCAGCAGCATTCCCAGGCACCATGCAAGGCTTTTGTTGGGATTCCCTGCAGACCCTCCTCCAGCTCACAGACTGGTAGCCACCCATCCCCATAATCTCATCCTGCCTCCCTCCTCAGCCAGCTCTTTGGCTGTCATCCACACCACTCCTCCTGCTGTCCCTGGCCCCTTATTCCCCCTTCCCACTCCCCCAGAACATGACCCAAGTTAGTTATGGATCAGTGTATTTACAAAGCTTAAGCTGAAAATCAATTTTAATTACCAAAATCAGATTGCCATATCAATAAATCACTGGGGACCCCTCGGGGACACAGGCAGAAGGTTGCACCTGGAAGTGGAGGGATGGAGATAAGATGACTCCTTTTCCCCTTGGACCCCTCCCTGCATTCACTGCACAATATTCAGCAGTGTTGTTATCTTTTGTATTTTTGAGAGAGTAAAATGGAGTTGAATGGAACTGGAGTCGATGTGAAACAAATAGTGTTGGTGGAAACTTGATTTAGCAGTGACAAGAGCTCTTATGTTTTATATTTAGGATAATGATGAGGAAAAATGGCTTGGAAAACCTTTCACAGTGCTGCCTCCATCAGGGTAAATAATCATCCAAACTATATTCTAGAACATTAACTACTAATCCTTCACAACTGGAGTGACACCCCCCTGCTGCAGCCAGCTCCTATGGCAAGAAAGAGGATTTCTTACATTTCAGAACATCAAAATAGCTGAAGGCCTGGGCAAGTCCTTCAGTTCTCTGCTCTCCCCAGCTCTGCACATGCCCAAGTCAAACTCAACTCATGGCAGGTCCAAATTGGCATCTTCCACTGCAAAACAGCCAAGCAGCTCTACTGTGCCCAGTGCTGTTCACTGCTAACTCACTTCCCAACAGGTCCTGGAGGCAGAGATATGTAGATGTCCCAGTTTAGGACAGCACCAGCAAAACACATCACAGAATCAGAGAATGTTAGGGGTTGGAAGGGACCTAGAAGTTCATCTAGTCCAACTCAACATATCCTGGAGTGCAGCTGGGTGCTGATGATCACCTGAGAAGAGGTGCCAGGTCCAGGAGGTGCTTGGCTTGGCTGGTGTACACAGCTTTTGCTTTCATAAACTGTCTTTATCTCAACCCATCAGCTGTCTCACTTTTACTCTCCTGATTCCTTCATCCCACTGGTTGGGGAGTGAGTGAGAGGCTGGGAGCTGCCAGCTGGGGTTAGGCCACAGCACCCACAAAGGGAAGCAGAAGGTTGCTCACACTGACAGCACAGGGAAGAAAAAGCTTAGCTGCTCAGAGATGCAGCCCACAGCAAAAAGCTGAGCTAGCAACAAGCATCACACTCTGCTTCTGGCAGCCCCAGATCCTTTCCCTGGATCTGCACCACATGGGACGTGGTGCTGAGCCCTTTGGGAATCTACCCTGACATTATTACTGAGCCAGACCCTGGGGACCACTGTAGATTTGTCTCCTGAATGAAATGTCTAAGTCAAATAAAAGCCTGAGGTTTGCTTTTTTTTTTTGTCTGATGCATTTTTTTTTCTGATGCAATATAAAAAAAAATACTCTGAGGTGCTGGAGCAAGTTCAGAGAAGGGCAGTGAAGCTGGGGAAGGGACTGGAGAAGATGTTTTAAGGAGCAGCTGAGGGAGCTGGGGCTGGTTGGTCTGGAGAAGAGGAGCTGAGGGGAGGCCTCACTGCTCTCTACAGCTCCCTGAAGGGAGGGTGCAGTGAGGTGGGTGTTGGTCTCTGCTCCCACTGGTGATAGGATGAGAGGAAAGGGGCTGAAGTAGCCCCAGGGGAGGTTTAGTTTGGATATTAGGAGATTTTTTTTTTTTACTTTACAGGTGAGGCCTTGGCACAGGCTGCCCAGGGAGGGGGTGGAATCACCATCCCTGGAGGGCTTCAAAACCCATCCAGATGTGGCACTTCAGGCCATGGTTTAGTGCTCCTGAGAATGTCTAGTAGATAATTGGACTTGATGAACTTCACACACAGGGGAAGAAGAGAGGAAAAAGAATAAAAACTGCTGTCAAGTTGGTCTCATTGTCTTCCCCAAACGCTGACAGCTAATTTTTGTGCATAAATAAAATGCTGATATTAATAAGAAGATGAATGTATTCACTAAAAGGTTTGAAGGAGGCAAGGAAACAAGAAGAGCAACGTGCAGTTGTGTCTGTGACCAAAAATAAAGGCCTTTGTTGGTGCCTCCCAGAGGTTGCCTCTGCAGTCTCCTTTTGCATATGCATGCTGGTGCCTTGCATATGTAACTCCTCAGCCAGCCCTTGCCTTTTTCAGCACATACATGTGCTTCCCTGTCCATGGTTTTTGAAGTGGCTGAACATTTGACCCCAAGGTTCATGATGAGGGCAGGGTGGTTGTCTGTTGGGTTTTTTTTTAATGATAACGATGGGAAAAAAATAAATAAAAATAGAAAAAGAAGCAAAAAATATGGGGAAAAAAGCCCAGCATTTGACTCAGAAGGCAGTTTTTCCATCCTTCTGAGAGAGGTTATCATCACTGATGCTACAGGGAGGTCAGAATAGTCATCCTTGCAGGAACAGAGTGCAAATAATGAGATTGCAACTAATTGCTTCTTTCCTCTTTGTTTTTACCAGCGTTTCAATGCTTCAGTTTCCAGCTGGGTTTTCTGCTTCTGTCACAGGATATATCCTAGTTATTCACGAGGAAAACTAGACTGATGGATGGTATGTTTTGCCTTTTTTAGGCCTTATTCTATCAGCACACTGACTGGGTTCTTCTACCCACAGACCAAAGCTGAGTTGAAAGAGCCACGATGTTGGCAAAGCCCCCTCTGCAGAAACCTGAAAACTCCTTTAGAGGTCCCTGAGACAAGATTCCCTGGTCTCCTAAATGCTGACCATCCCCTCCAGGATGCCTTGAAATTGAGGGTTCCACGAGGTGGCTATCAAAGCAAGAACTCTGCTGGCCTTCAGTGCTCAGGTAGATGTTTTTCAGCCCAGAATGGACAGCTTAATGTGTTGCCTCACTGGAGACACACTTTGCTGCACTAAAAAGATCTGAGAGTCTCTTACCCTTTGCTCAGCTTCAAAGAGGAGTTAATTCAGGGTTTAATTAGTGCTTATGATTTGTTTTGAGAGATCAGACCCAGTGATGAGGTGATTACAGCAGCCTGTTCTCACCTTGCAGTGCTGAAGTCTCACCAGATACTGTGGATCCTGGGAAATGGGGATCACCAGGCTAAGCTGTCTCAACTCCTGTCCAGAAAGAAGGTCTTTTCCAACACCTTCCTCTGGTTTATTGCACATTCAAGTCCTGGTGGGATGGAGGAGGCAATCAGTCCTGCACAGTGCATACATCTAATACCCACTGACCTCTGCTTTTGTTGACAAGCAGGGGAAAAATGAACTGAGATGGAATTTGTTGTGTAGGGCCGGAGAGGGGAGATCAACAAGATGTGACACTGCAGACCCCACCAGAAAACCACGTCTAGTGTCTCTTGGCACATCACTCCCTCCTGCTTGCACAGCACCACGGCCACCCCGGCCTTCCCCTGGCTCTGTTTTAGTGCCAGGTCAGTGCATTTTTACTTCTGGCCATGATCAAAAGCAAGACACGGGCAGAGCTGGGCTGCAGATCTGATTTGGCAAAGCAATGCCTGTCTTCTTCAAAAACAAACCCTGGAGCAGTCTGAGAGCCTCGTGAGCAAGCAGGCTGGCTGACAGCTGATGCTGGTTTATGCAGAGAGCCATCCTTTCATTCACTAGAAATGTATTACATTAAGATTTATTAAATTACATTTATTAAATTAAGAAATAAACTTTAAGCGAGCTTCCTTCATTTGCATAATGGGAGGCTGTGCAGCAGATGGAGAATGGAGACTGTAGGCAGGCAACAGAACACAAGAGCCTGCATGTTTTGTAGATGAGTATCCTGAATGCTCTCCCAGTTGCCTCTGAGTGGAAAATAACCACAATTGCCATGTACTAGCTGGTGACAACGGGGGCAGTGGAAGAGGGCAATGAATAAAACACCTGGACCCCAGCTACCTGGGATAACCTCTATTCAGCAGGTTCATCCAGACCCAAACACACCTTTGGAGGGCTTCTGGAAAAGCACAGTAAATTGGAACCAATGTAATTTCCCAAGGAGGCAAACACCAGGCAGATATTCACACAACTTTGGCAGAGATTTCAGTTGAAATTCAGTTCAACGACAGAAAACTGCTTTCCAGAGCAAGTCCTGAGTCTTCGTTTAATTAATTCATGTGGATTTGTTCATTTGGATACCTAGACCATCCCCCATCCCCCTGATCTTTCTCTGCTGGCTAAAGAACGAGGTCTAGAAGGCAAATAGGGGTGCACCAAGAAAAGGCTCCTAAAATAGCTGATGAAATGGACATCACCTTATGGTTCAGAATCCTGGTCTTGCTGTATTAGACAGATCCATGCCAGGCAGGGATCCTATTGGTGGCATGAACTGCTCTGTCTCAACACAGGCAAACTCAGAACTCCAAGGGAGTTCCTAGGAAGGCATTGGTCTGTTTATGACACAATGAACTGATCCCTGTTAGCTCCATGGCAGTTATTCACCATTGATTATTTTTATAGCTTGCTAATACTGTAATGGGTAACTGTCTGGGTTATAAAGGCAATTACACTAAATACCAAGCAAGGAGTGCTCCAGCACTTAGCCATAAAATGCTTCATCTGCTTGAAAAAGAAATAAAGCTAAAGCCAGGAAAATCAGGAGGAACTAATCTGCTATCAGGCCAGCAAGAAAGAGCTTAACTTAGAGGAAAGAGCACAAATGAAAGGAATCATTCAAACCCAACTGAAGAGACAGGGAATCACAGAAGGGTAGGGGTTGGGAGGGACCTCTGAAGATCATCAATTCCAACCCCCCTGCCAGAGCAGGACAGAACTAGAGCAGGTCACTCATCCAGACAGGGAAGGAGAGACAATACAATCAGAAAGATGAACATTGGATGAGGGTAAACAGCTCAAAAGAGTAATAACAAGTCCTACAGCCCAAGAGGTCAAAGTGGAAGCTGCAGGTAGTGAGGTCCAAGGATGCTAATTAACTACTGACCTCATTTTCTGCATTTCCAGCAAGGTTGCTCAGCACGTTGGGAAACTGGGCCACGTCTCTTTCACTGACAGTAGGGCTTTTATTTTGTGTTTTTGATTTTGCAGGGTATTTTTTCTGTGCTAAGTAAAGCTGAAGACTCCCATCTCCCATGGGAGAAAGAGAAAGTTTTTAACTGGCTTTAAGCTATTGCTCATTTGCAGAGCTGCCTGGTTATTAAACAACCCTTCTCCCACAAACAGCTATCCCTTAATGATCTCCAGGAGAAACAAATCTGATCTGGCTCGTGGGACACAGTTTCCAATAGGATTGATTTGACCTGAACCTAAGCTGACCACAAAGCTAGAACTGAGATGTGGAGAAGTGGCCAAACCTACAGCAGCAGATCATTAGTGAAGTGTAATCAAGTCCTGGACTGGCACAACTGCATCTCCACAGTGGTGGGAGACAGCAGAGAACTTCACCCCCCACAAAAGGACACCCAGAACTTACACTGGGTGGACTGCAGAGTTAAAACTCCCATCCCTGGAGCAATGTGCCAGAGCATCTGGTCTGCAGACCTCCCTGGTGCTAATTTCTCTGAGAACAACCTTTGTTAAGAGAAAATACCTGACAAGTTGCAGCTCACAAGTTCTCTCCTTGCAGGTTAAATATAGAAGCTGGGTTTAGCTGTGGCCTGGTGTTCAATCCCCAAGGCACGTGCCAACGTGCTGAGATGCTCTGGTGTTGGTGACAAGGGTTTTGGCACCAACAAACTTTCTCACAGACAAACTTTGTCTGCAGTGCTTTCCTTTAGTTTCTATTAATCCATTGTGCTTGGTACAAAATGCAATAAAGCAGCAAAACCAAAGGGAAACTGGGGCCTTCTCTAAAAGTCAAACCTCACTGCTCATTGGTTTGCCCTCTTAAAAACTGGTAGAAATGTGACTGCAGAAGAAGCCAAGCTGTAAGACTTTGGACTTGTCCACACATGAGAGTAATAAGAATTTAAATTAAACCAAAGCATTCGTGTGATCATAGAATACAAAGCTGGAAGGGACCTCAAGGACTATCTGGTTCAAACCATTTTGTTTATTAACCTTTTCCATTTAATTTGGTTTTTTTTTTAATACATATTTTATTTTATTTTTTAGCTAAACTATTCCTCTGGATCATCTGACAACATCTATGTAAAATCCATCTAATTAGGCCATGTTTTCAGCCTGCTGATGGTGCTCTCTAAGCCAGCAACCAGGCTTTCTGAGGTGACCCTCACTGTCCTTGGCTGGGAGAAGGTGTGGATAGTCCACTTAGAGGAGGGACAAACTGTTACTGGACAGATTTGTCTTAGTTGTCCAAGTTGAGTCCAGACAGAGCACAGATTAGATCACATTTCTCTCTTCCTGCTGCCTGTCAGATTATCATTCCCATTCTCCTTAGCTGGATTTGAAGAACCACAACTGGTTTAGCTCCATTTCTGTCCCACCTGTGGAGCCAGGGGATCCAGTTAGAGAGAGGAGGCCATGAAAATTACAGGCATTTTAATTCTGTTCTAAGCAATTCTATAAACCCTTTCTGCTTGTAGAGAAAACCTCCCTGTGTCAGAGCTAATATTAATTTTAAATCTCCAACCTTTTCAAATTAATGGGAATCTGTAAGTTTCCACATTCTTTGATTAAACATTCTGCTGTGTAATGACTACTTTATTATTTCCCCCCTCCAAATTACTGATTGTTGTCTTACATTACAGCCTCATCGGTACTTATTAAATTAACAAGACTGTGAAACACTTAATGAATCAAAACTCATCAAGTGTTTCCAAAGTTAATAACTAATCTGAAGATATTTTTTTTTTCATTTTCTTTCTTTTTTTTACACTATATCTGCATGTGAAATTTATACATTCCCTGCACAATCGCTGAAGTTCAGATGGCCCCCATCTCATGAAAGATTTATCACCACATAGCTCAGTGATTTATTCAATGTTTGCTGAAGCAACATGTAGCATGTGTGGGGAAGGGAGGAGTGTCTTTATTCATTATTTAATTGCCAAGGCTTATTCCAAACTCTTAGGACCCCTCTGAGGGTGTGAATTCGCTGGCTCTCACCACCCAGCAAAGCTCCAGTTGTAAACTGGAAGTGGAAACCAGGGTGCATAATTGATGGGCCAAATCCAGAGCAGAGGAGTTGACAATGACAGGGACAAAATAACAGAGAAATTACTATTTCACGTTCTAAAAGGTGAGACAAAAAAATAGAAGGGAGCTTGTTCAGGATGCTGGAAAAGCAGGGAAGCCTTCCTCTTGGGTTTTAAGAGGTGAATGAATAGCCACAGGGGGGGATACAGGTTGTTGGGAGGGGCGTGGAGCATTACAACCAGCAAGCACCAGTATGACAGCAGCCTGATCTCCAGTAAATCATAGAATTGTTTAGGATAAGAGCATCAAGTCAAACCATTAAGCCAGCACTGTCAAGTCCACCACTAAACCACGTTCCTAAGCTCCACATCTACATGACATTTAAACATGAGCAGAGATGGGGACTCCACCACTGCCCTGGGAAGCCTCTTCCAGGCCTTCAAAACCTTTCAGGGAAGAAATTTTTCTTACTATCCAACCTGAACATCCCCTGGCACAGCTTGAGGCAGTTTCCTCATGTCCTATCACTTGTTCTTTGGGAGAAGAAACCAACCACACTTGGCTCCAACCTCCTTTCAGGGAGCTACAGAGAGCAAGGTCTCCCCCGAGCCTCCTTTTTCTTCAAGCTGAACAAGCCCAGGTCCCTCAGCTGCTCCTCCCAAGACTTTCCAGAGCCAGCACTGCTGCACAAACCTGGGACAGGGGTTGGCTCCTGGGTGGCCAGAGAATGGGGGCTACCAAAAGGTGAAAGAGAAGAGCCAGTGCAAAAAACTACAAAGGCAAGGGGCAGAGCCAGAGAGCTGGCAGGATGACCATGGAAGCACTGGCTCAGGCTCCAGAGCTGGGTGCTCAGCTGCCTCCACAGACTCTGGTGCAACCTGAACAGGATTTATGCCCCGTCCATAGAAATTGCATCTCTCTGCCAAGAGTGTGATAAATGGACCCTGCAAAGCTCCCTCAGGCCCCTCTACCCTTTCCCCTCCCCCCCTTGTCCTGCACCATCTCTATTCTCAGCTACCTCGGGGCAGGTGGATTTGTGATTCCCCAACAACACCCCATCAATCTCGGGCTCCCTTTTACACGTGTAAGGAAGAGCTCTCTTTCTGTAATGACACTGCTGTAAAACACAGAGCCTGAAGTGCAGCCTCATCCAGAAAGAGCCAGCGAGCACCTCGTGGTGTTGTGATGAGAGTGATGACCAAGGCAGGGGAAGAAACTCACCGTGGCCATATGGGGCTGGATGGCAAAAACCCATCAGGCGTGGAGGGGAGAGGAAAAAAATCATCTGCAATTTCTGCTGCAGCAGCTGAGACTCCAGAGCTGCCTTTTAACTGAATTTTCCACCCATTCTCTCTGACACATTGTGAGGAGAGAGACAGGCACAGAAGGGCCTTGGCTCAGCCCCCGGGGGTAATTGTGGAGGAAAATGCAATTACACCCTGCTGCTGAACTTGCCCTTGCCCTCCCCAGCTCCATCCACCCTGCTCTCGCCTGGGAAAACTCCTATGCAAAAAGTAAAGAATTGGAACAAATGGCTCTGTGACTCCTGTCCCTGTTCCCCACTGCCTGCAACAATTTCAGCCATCCCAAGCAAGCTGTGGTTGCAATCAGGGGACATGGATCTTGTCCCCAACCCTCACTGCCCACCACACCTTCTCCTCGACTCACAGAGGACTCTCATCCCAGGCTTTGGTGGAATCCAGAGAGATTCAAGACTGGTTTCTGCAGACTGCACTGGATTGCCATCATTCCTCTCTCACTTCTCCTCCACAGCCTGTCTGTTCTCTGCTGCAATGTTCCCAGGCTCAGAGAGGCTGCTGGGGGGTGATCACACACCCAGATGTTCATCAGAGAATCAGAGAAGGGAGGTCAAAAGATCACTGAGTTCAATGCAGGAAACACCTGGATCACCTATTAATCCAGAGCATTCACTTGTCCTGAAACACCAAGATCTGGACTTGAAACAGGGACAAACTGGACCTCAAAGTGGACCTCAACATCATCTTGACCATAGATTTCTACTTGCTTACAGCTTTCTAAACAAGAGCAAAGTCCTCCCATGTCAGGCACTGTGTTTTTTCATCAAGACATGCCATTTGGGTGATTTTCTTAAGGTCATAAATGAAAGGTCTTGTCTGCCTTTCTGGCACAGTGTCCCACTGCTGGTGGGATGTGAAACCAGGTGTCCTGACCACCACAGCTGTCTCACCTGAGAGGTCAGTCCCCTTCCAGCCTAAAGCTATCACCCTGAGGGTTGAGGAGGAATTTGGATGTGGAGCCAGCCAAAGGAGCAATTTGGAGCCAGGCACCCACACGTGGAGCCCTCCAAAATACCCCAACCTGCCAGCAGTGTCAAGTAGTCCATAAATTATCCCTGAAGCCTTCTGGTTTTAATCAGTCCCCACTCCCTGATTACTCTTAGAACGTGACTCCAGGCCCCAGTGCAGAGTATTTATCTTGCATTAATTAGATTAGAAAAGCAGAGGTATTCGATACCCTGGCTAATCAAGTCAAGGGATCAATGCAGCATGTGGCAGAGACTTACATTGTCCTCACTCTGCAAGATGACAAGTAATGAATTAGTTCTGGAAGGTGCCCAAAAGAACACTTTGTGACCTAAAGCAAGGGAACCATGACGTGTTTCTCCACTGGAGAAGAAGGAGATGGTGCCAGGATGTATAGACCAGTATGTACACACCATTCCTGCTGGCAGAACTGGTGAGGCTGAGTAGTAAAACCCAACTGCAGGTCCCTGGCTGATAATACTGAGCTTCACAAGCATTAATTATAGCAAACTGAGGTGCAAACTCTTTGCATCCTTCTGAATCAGCCCTTTCAGCTGGGCTCTGGGTCCTTCAGCTGGCTGTCCCACCCATGTTCCTTGGAGGTGATGACATTTTAAGCTGTCTGCAGCCTCAGTTGCATGTTGTCACACTTTGGCAGTGGGCACAAGGTGGTTCTGGGTGGCTGATAAACACCAGCTTCAGCCTGTTACCTGAACCTCGAGGCAGGAACTCCAGGTCTTGTTGTCAGTGGGGATTTCCTATGGTCTTTGGTGCTCTGTGGTTTAGTTATTTGGCCCAGTGAGTTGTTTTATGAGTAGTGAAAAGGGGAAGAAAAACCCACAAAAGGGGTGGGGGAGGAAGGTGAAGATTTATCAGCAGTCAACAGTAGATGATGAAAGTGCAGCTTGCTCTGTTTCAGGCAATGTTCACTTTCCCATGAAGGAATTACTGATCATTTTGGGTCATTTTTTATTATGTTACAGGGCTGAAGGGAGAAGAAGTCCCAGCCTGAAAGACAGAGACATGGGGAAAGGTGACCCTGAATTCTCACAGCATTAAACTGGGGGTGTTAGTCAGTCTGGGGAAGCCCCGTGGGCTACTCAGGACTTAAAAGAACCATCTGCAGAGCTGTTTCCAACCACAAGATATCTCTGCCCAGGAGGAGTGGAGAGGAGCTGAGTTACAGACACAGCTTGATTGTGAAAGACAGTCCAAGCAACATTTTAACCTCCTTCTCTCCTCTCCAGAGCTTTCCTTGTTGTTAGAAAATAAGTTGTTCTGAAGCCACATATGGCTGTTAAACCAGTAGCTGCTCTCTTGCTATATTGCCTCTGATCATCCCTATCCTCTTAAATTGTCCTGTTGGGTGGAGAGATGCTCCTTCCTTATTTATGGCCACAATCAGCTGAGGATGGAGAGCTCTCATCTCTTTGCTCCTGCACGTTTGTTCTGAGCATTACACCAATCCTGAACACACTGGGTTTGTTAAGAGCAAGGCAATCAGTATGACAAGACACCTCTCTCTTCTCAGCAGCCACCTCCTCCATCAGCCAGGTTGGAGCTTCATCCTGAGACCTTGGGCTCCCATCCTGCAGAGCAGAGCTGCTCCCTTTCTCCTGCTCGTCTGTCACACGTGGAAGTTGTGTCGTGCTTCTGCAGACTGGGCTCCTGCTCCAGTTAATTTTCTCTCTCCCTCTGCAGCCTGAAGCAGTTGGAGCCTGCACAGAGATGTAATGATCTCCTGATTTTGTTCTTGTGAGTCAGCCTCTGCTCAGTACAAATCTCTGAGCTCATCCCAGCATGAACAGCTGTTTCTGGGAAAAAAAATGAGGGACAAACAGGCAGACAAAGCTGCTCTGGGTGTTTGTTTCCTTCTTCTTTGGGAACTAAATCTTCCCAGTTAAAGTTCTTGAGGATGTCCATTAAGTTTATTGAGCTTGCAGGAGGTCTCAACTACAGCTCACTGTTTCGTGCTCAGCTGTTTAGATCAATGCAGCAAACATTGAACAATTTAACAACCTGGTGGGGAGGGAGAGGAGAGGAATGTGATTGCAATTAGGAGGGTGGTTGTGTTTTTTTAAGGAGTTATCATTAAAAAGCAAATGCTCTGCATGTGGAAACATGGTCAATGTCAGAAAAGCAATTGCAATAGGCAGTCAGGCCGGGCTTTCTGTTTGTCTTTAGGAGGGAGCTGGTGGTGGTAGACACAGATATTGCAGTCTGAGGAGCTGGATTCCCATTTGAGGAGGTCTGGGTGAGGTGTGAAGCTCAGATCCAGTCTGGTCATTAGCTCTTCTCTTCAATACCTGGGAGATGAGATGCTCTCTGTGCCCATCACAGTAAATGGGATTCGTTGAGGCCCTAGATGCCTCACTTTACTCTAGAAGGTGGGCAAGGCAAGACATGACCCCAGCCTCTTACAAGCAAGCAAGATTTCCTTGATAAAGACAAGAGCCTCCTTCCATTGCTTCCATGAGAACAGTTGCATTAACATGATTTGCTGTGGCCAGGGATTTATAGGCATTGTGCTCTTCCTGGAGCTCCTTTACATCATTTCCCATCCATCACCCTGTGTGGGTCACATTAGTCTAAAGAGCTCCAGAGAAGATGCAAACCCCACAGATGACACGTTCTTTAAAGATAATAAAGATAATATCTATCTATGAAAGTCTGCCCAGTGAAAGACTTCAACTGGTCTGTCCTCAACCTACAGCCCCGGGGAGAAGACACTGAAAGAGAGGGAGTGATGTGCTCAAGATCCCCAGCAAGTGTGTGCCTAAGGCAGAAATCTCCAGTGCCTTGCTCCCCTTTCCTCTCTACTCTTCCCTGTCAAATTTCCACAGAAGCAGAAGCAATGCAGACGTTGAGTTGAAAGGGATGAGGAGCACCAAGCACTTGCCAGGGTCACTTCATGGTGTAGCCTTCTAACTCACTCTGTTGTTACTTCATCTTTCCTTCCTGGGAGCAGCTGATTTATCTTTATTATCCTCCTCTGTTGTCACTGTCATTAAATTTTGTTGAGCCAAGAGACTCCACTGTGTGCTTTAGTAATTCGATCAGAAAGGAGGGGAAGCAGAGCTGAGGTAATAGGCAGCATGAAAGAGGTCAGGAGAAGCAGCCATGGCACATTAAGGGAAATACAAATCCAGGCTCACTTGGAAATGATAATCACCTAGAGCGTGCCCAAGCAACTGGCAGCACTAATCTAGAGCAACAGCCACCCAGAGCCCTGTTTGTTCCCCTTCTTTTTTGTTTCCCCTATCTGTAATCTCATCTCCTTAAGACCTGATCTTGCAGGGATGTCACAACCCAGGCTTCTTCCTCAGTTTTTTTTTATTTTTTACTCAGCCTTTGCCAAAGCAAACCAGCTGCTGGAATTAGCACGGGGAGAGCTCAGGCATTGCTCTTCCCAGCTCTCTGTTTTACATGCAAGCTCTGTGTGAATTTGTGGGTTGTTTCATTTAAGCATCAGCCACTGAACAAGCCCAGTGGCAAAGCAATCATTTATCTGTACTATTTTATTTATATAGCAAGAGTCCCCTGCTGAGAGAAGCATCCCGCTGCGTCGTGCCCTGCTGTAGACAAGTAGTAAAAGACATTTTGGTCCAAGTCTAAATGGACAGGAGAGGCAGAAAATGCAGGGAGAAAGGAGCTTCGAGGCATTGGAGATGAAATTCATTGGTCTCCTAGAGATCAGAATAACAAAGAGACAGAAATAGAAATTACTTACCTTGGGGGGTCAGCAACAAAGTCGAGTTTCTGAAAGCCTAGACCAGCACCCTGGTAGCCAAGGCATTGGCACTGGCAATGTGCTAATTGTTTAATTGCTAAGACATAATTGCTAGGATATGCACTCCCTCCAGGGCTGTCCTGCCCTGGGGACCATCCCACTGAGGCCAGTGGAACCATTTGATGACCAAGTCCCACCACCAGATGCTTCACGTGGATATTGCAGCTGCCTCATCAGCACTGATGTGGGGAGGGGTTCATGAAGAGAGCAAGAAATCACCTTTAGCTGTCACCAGAGCTCCTCAACAGGTACAACAAGCTTAGGAAGACAACACTGAATGTCACTTTTTTTGGTACACAGCATCAAGAGAGATAGACAAATCCATTCTCCTGGCTGTATGGACACATACTGCAGCAGCTCCCACCCTGTACACCAGCCTTTGTATGCACATAAGCAAAACTGGAATGTGTTCATCATACAAACCATAATATTATGGTCAACTGCATAAAAACTACCCATCTGTACACGGAATGCACATGGATCTGAGAGGACCTGGTTTATTTTTTAAATGCCTTCTTAGGATGAATAGAAAAGCTCTTCCAGGAACTCTACTGACCACCAGTGACCAGACCTATTCTGAAGAGAGGTGTCACAAACTGGTGTTGCATTACCAAAGGAGCCTGCCCATCTAAAACAGAGGGTGAGATCCTTTTTACACACACAGAGAAAGAAACTGTGTCTCTTTTACCCTGTTTTTTCCCTTCATGGACACATGCTATCATATATGTGCAGATAAACACACAAAGACTTTATGGATTCCCTAAAAAAACCACAGAAACCCTGCAGGACAATATAGAGGAGATGTCCAGCATCCCACGTGCTGACTGGGCCAGCTGAGGTCCAAGCATGCAACCTAGTAAAGAGAAATTTCATTGGAATAAATAATTTATAAGGTTTTTTGAGTTGTTTGCTTGGTGGTTTTTTTGTTAGGTTGAGTTTGGGTTGGTTTTTTTTGCCTCAAAGCTCATAAAGGCAACAATGAAAAATTACTCCAGAATTTATTCATTCTGCATGCTGGGAGAAACATTGTGTGTCTGCCTGTATATACACAGATATAAAGCAGACCATGCTGGGATCTTGTATTTTTATGAACAGACTGCAAGGTCATGTGCAGCACAGAAAAAACAGAATGCCATAAAAAGTCCAAGAGCAGTGCAGAAAACCACTATCTTTGGAGGCACGGGAAAAAAAGAGGGAGGTAGAGTTTGCTTGAGATATTATAGATGGTTTTTTGCTTTCTGCTTAACTGGGCTGCAGCTGATCTTTGCCAGATGATCACTTCTACACCTTCAGGCACTGCAAGCCCCGTGCTGGGCTTGGGCCACTGCCCTCAGCTGCCACAGAAATGCCTAGAGGTTGTGATTGGAGCTGTCCTGCAAGGGCTCCCTGCACTCAGCTTCAGTGAAGACCCCCAGATAATCTTCATTTTTCACTGCACTCTCCTCTCCAGCCACAATTCTCCTACTGCCCAAAGGCTTCCAGTGGTTCCATGCTGGTTGGTAGCAGCATCACTCTGGATATGCCAAAGGCTCCACTGAGTTGAAGTTCTTTTTCATTTTTTTTACTGCAGCTCTTTGTTTTTCTGCCCACAGCCTTTCCATTGTGCCCCTACCAACACTTGACAGCAGCTTTGAGCTTTCAGGCATGACACACGTAGATAGACAACCTTAATTTTCCTTTTTATTTGCCAATAATTGAATCCTAAAGAGCAGGGGGCAAGAAGATGGGGGCAGGTTCTAATCCCTGGTGACCAATGACAGGACAAGGGGTGATGGACACAAACCCAGGAGGTTCCACCAGAGCAGGAGGAGAAAGTTCTTTGGTGTGAGGGTGTCAGAGCCTGGCCCAGGCTGCCCAGAGAGGCTGTGGAGTCTCCTCTGGAAAGATTCCAGCCCCACCTGGACAATGTGATCTTGAGCAACCTGCTCTGGATGCCCCTGCTGGAGCAGGGGGGTGACACCAGGGGATTGATGATCTCCAGAGGTCCCTCCCAACTCCTATGATGCTGGATTCTGTGATTCTGCTGTAGGACAGTCAGTGTTTTGCAAAAGATTTCCTAATTTCACACATTTTTCAATTTCTCCCAACATCCAGCACAAAACTAGTCACTGGACTATTAAATACATTGCACTGTGCTTTTTCTGTCTTGATAACAAAGAAATATCTGTGGTGGAGAGCACAGACCTGTCTGAGATGAACAACAGCTGCTGAATCATGTGCAGTCACACTGTCCAGGGGGTTAGGGGAGAATGTCAGTAGCCCAAGAGATGAATGAAATGAACTGAATGAACCTTTTGGAGGAGCATCCTGATTGCTTCTGCATTTTGGCCATAAGAATCCAACCAAGAAACTTCCAAAGCTCAGCTCAGCCAGGGATCCACTGCCACAAATTCACTGCATCTCTGTGTGCTCAGTGCACTCTGAGAGACAGTCCCACAAAGCTCCTTGAAGCATTTTGCCATGGTTCACTGATTTTCCTAATTTCTCTGGAGTTCTTCATCAGCACTTTTGCCTCTGGGATCCCCAGGCACATTTTCTGCAGCAGTGCAGGGGGTTTGGTGTTCTGGAGATGCTGAAGTGAGAGCTAGAAGAGCCTCCCTTAATTACTGGAGGATTACCAGTGTCACCCTGACACTCCTTGATGGCTGAGCCATGCTACTAACTCCAGGTGGGTCATTTCATAGTGGGATCTGTGTCCCTGCAAGGTGTGTGGGGTCTTGTTCACCTCCTTTTCTGGAGTGGTTGGGAGCTCCTGTGTAGCCAGTACAGAATAGGGAGCATGGATGGAGGGGTGAAGAGCATGGATGCTGGGCACAAACCAAGATCCCTTAGCTGTGGTATAAAGGACACCTAAAGTAGAATCATCTTTGCCCCCAGGCAGTGCAAATACCTCCTACAAATGAGCTACACCTGTATGCTACAAGTCAAGATGAGCATCACCACTTCTGCCTAAATGAATCTGCTCTACACACAGGTCATTAGCAGATGAGCCCCCCCATTCCAGATGCACTAGCAAGAAGCCAAGTGCCCCAGTTCCTCTGTGACCTGGGTGCCAGCAGTGGTGGCTGCACTGCACTCAGCCTCTTCCCAACCAGGGAAAGAAAGGAAAAAGAGGAGAGCTTTCCTTTTGGACAGTTAGCTTCCACTACTGTGGCCTGAAGCTCTTTACAAACAAAACCTCTGGATGTTGAGTGCCCACAATGACCAAAGGCCTCCAATTCCATCAATACTGTGGATAAATTAATAACCATGTTCCTGCCAGGAAACCTCATCAAAATCAGTGGCCCAGGTATTGCTACATAAAAAGAAAAGGCAGATCCTGGAGCCACACGTGGCCATTTGTGCAGAGTCACTCAGAGACCACAGAGAAATCTCAGTGCTCAGACCTCTGATTCCTGGGAATTTGCATCAGTTTTTCCTCTTCTCTCAACCTTATACAGAAGAAAAAAAACAAGGAAAAAAAACCCCCAAACCTAAAGGGAGGACAGAACCATCATTTTCCCCTGGCATTTATTGAAATGTCATTTGAATGAGACCAAACAATTCTTTTATTTGCCTTGGGGTAACTGATATGGACAAAAGTCCCTAAGAACAGGAAAATTGCCACTCTGATCTGGTTAATGCAAATTAGAGGCACCAAATGCTTTCAAATGCACACAATTATTTTTATCTGCTAATTGAGGGGGTGAAAGCTTCTTTCTAGGAAATATGGTAATATATATTGATCAGGAAAAAAATGAAGCTTCTGTACCAAACCCTGAGCACGATGTGAGGCTCAGGGATTTTAATTAATGAAAAAGCTTTTTTCTGCAATGATGCCACCACTCAAGGAGAGTATACACTGTGACCTCAGCTAAGTGGAGACACCTTTTAAATACAACACTGCTCCTCCAAGCATCACTCACTCTTTCCTGGCCAGATAAATCACAGAGTGGAAGGGACATAAAGATCAGCTCGTTCCAACCACTAAAGTCTTCCAGATATGACAGAATAAATTCATGGGAAACACCAATGAAAATGGACCCACAAGTGCTGTGCCTTTTACACCTGAAAACAACTCCTGTGCATTTCTTTGAAGTCCAGACTCCTACAGTTAGTTATCAGATGCCCAAGCTGCCATCAAAAGGAAAGGTTTCTAGCTCTTCTTGCACACCTGGATTTCTATTCTAACTCCTACAAGCACAACAAGAAATATCAATTAGTTCTTTCTATCATTTATTTGGAAATCAGCCTGGCTTGCCTTGCAAATGGAAATATAATGAGTTTCAACTTCAATTAGAAACAAGTGCTTTAATTGTTCAGTGTATTAGTGCTGCATTGTTTATGGGATTCTTCTTTTTTAGGAGGCACAGACAACTTAGGCTGAGTCCCAAACGGATGCTAAACTGGCAAAATCTAACCTGCAGCAGTGTTTTTCTACCTGAAAGGTAATTCATTTTACTTTCACCCCACTGGGATACTTCTGCAGCTCAGACCTCTAAAGGGCAGATGTTAAATTGCCCAAAACAGCAAAATTATTGAACCACAGGAGCAATGGAGCCTTTGCTGCAGGATTGCACTGGTTACCTTGAGTATAACAAGTCATCTACACGTGTGTCTTCTATTAAACAATATCTATGGCTGCAACCCTGCCTGAAATCTAACCTGGAGCTTCTTTACCTGGTGGGACAGACCCAATCAAGCCAGTTGCTGATGGGAGTGACAAGATTGCTGTGTCACAGTCTCCCCTGGGAAGCAGAATGCGACTTGCTGTGCCAAAGCTCTGCTATGTTTGCATTTATTGTGATGTTTCTGCTGCTTTCATCACTGGTGCTGTCTGAGCACCTCAGTTTTGGCTGTACATCAGTAACCCAGCTGGGAAAGGGTTGCTCTGTGCTGTTCAGGAGTCTAGGGATTCGTTTTACTGGGAATTTTGCCTTGAAAAAAATCTAGTTGTCCTATGTAACAATGTGGTTTTTGCTTGCATTCTTTAAATGTGACATAATATTTGGTCAAATACTCTGCCTGTTGATCACTGGCCTTTCCCAAATGCTACTAAAAATGTTTTTATTTCCTTGTAGGAATGAGAACTCTCAGAAGGAATGAGTTATGTGTCTGGAACAAGCCCAGGTTGAGCAGGGCTTTGAGCAACCTGCTCTAGTTGAAGATGGCAGGAGGACTGGAACTTGATCTTTTAAGGTCTTTTCCAACCCAAACTGTTCTACCATTTTATGATTCTATGACTCTATTTGTGAACCATTTTCTGATTCTGAGTCTATGATTCTATATTCTACAATTTTATGATTCTATGAATCTTTGATTTCATTATTCTGACTGTATGAGTCTATGATTCTATGATTTTATAACTCTATGATTCTGTGATTTTATGACTGATTCTATGACT